>CM056586.1:59110678-59283178 GCA_029721435.1 Gymnothorax reevesii | reverse complement strand
CCACATGATAGGTTTTCAACAGCACAAGATAATAAAATTTATATATATATATTTTAAATGTATTTCAGAGCTCTAAGCATTAATCTCCTGAATTAAATCTGGCATTTGTTTAAGCACAAGCAGGAAACAGCAAGTGCATTGTGTTTATTTAATTGTTCGCAAGGACTGAAGGAAACTAGCCTAGTTTATGCATCTGTCTGAAAACTAAAACGGAGGTAACTAGTTGGAACAAAACCCAGTATTCTGACTGCCCCTTTGAGACCATTGTTCTCCCCAGCAGTGAGACAATCAAACAAATTATAGGGTTTTCCGCTCAAGGGCTGGCTGATATCTGATGGCTTGTGCTTAATTAATATAAAACATATTAAGCTGCTGGCACTATATATCATGTAATAGATCTTGCATAGCACTGCCATTGTTGGCAGATCAATAATTCAATGGAAACATCTGCCCCACACTGCACTGTATGTTGCATAAATCACCACGAGATAGATTATTAACGTTCCGCAACATTCCACTCCACTACTCTCCGTCAGGTGCGCGATGGCATGTAGTAGGCAGCTGGTAATAGTCAGGGTCTTCCACAAGCAGCGAACACTCGTGAGGAACAATTTCTCAGATTTCCTTAATATTGAAGCATTATTGAATCGCTAGGAAAACACATGCGTGGCGAACAGCTTGTAATTAATCACCTGAAGAGCCGATACGATGAGATGGCGGAATTGTGGGAGCGAGCTCTCACATTACAGGACAGTGTGACAGGCCGTGAAATCAGACCGCATATCGGGTCTGACAGAGCCTGAAGGGGCTTCCTCGGTACATTAAATCGTATGTGTGAGGGTCTGACACGGTTAACATAATGGCCAAGGAAATTACATAAAATTAAAAGTTGTCATGCAGAGAGGGCTGGTGTGGGTGCAGCCTTTCATTCCAACCAAGCAGCTACATACCTGATTCAACTATTCAACCTCTGGAATCTTTAATGAGGACCCTGATTAGTAGAATCAGGAAACTACATGATTGGACTGAAAGCCTGCACCCACACCAGCCCTTTCTCGACCAGGGTCCCTACCCCTGATGTATTGGGTGCAGGAGGTTGTACTCGTACATTGCTTGCTCGCATTATCTGCTTGTTCAATGAGCAGCCAGTTACTACTGTGGAATGGAATACTATGCAAGCCTTTAAAAAATGTTTTTCATTATGTTTAGGACCATAAGTAAAAAGAATTTATACATTTTCCCGCATGTAACAGTAGACAAATACTTCCATGCAAGATGCATGATACAATTAAGCAATTAACTTACTCTTATGCATAGCAGCATGTGCAAAAATGCCCAGTAGGTCCAGTTGACCTCAATTTTGGATCACTACAGCAAGACGAAAAAGATCTATTTGATTTTGAAAGATAGTTCATCATTGGGGCACGGATGCACGGAGATTGAGTCACAAAGACTGCTCAACTGGCTATAGCATCATGAGTAACAGCGACTAAAATGAAATTCAGATACATCAGAAAGACGTCAGTACAAAGGGTCAAAAACTGTGGTCAGAAGCAGTCATCTAATGAGCATCATGCTCAAGTATGAGTGCAATACCTCAGGAAAGACAGAAAAGCAATTCCTGTTCATATGACTGATAACATCAATGCAGGAGATCATCAGACTGAGTCACCAAGAACAGGCAGAGCCCAGTCTCATCACAACACGTCATATGCTTTTGGCGTCCTTACTTAACATCAGATTAAAACAAACCCTTTGCCCTAACCCCTAACCCTTAGCCCGAACCCTAACCGTCAGCGTCAAGTAAAGACACTATATAAAGTGCACCTTATCTTATCTTAAAAGCCTCCTTTTGTGTCGCATAGTGACGCTTGGTCAGGTAGTGTCACTATATGATGAGTCAGAATGACTGTATGTTGACAGGCATTGTACAGACCTAGAAATTGTTGTCAGGTGCAAAACATAAATCCCAGTGTCAAAAAGACTAAAGCACATGAAAGTTCAGTGGCACAAAAACGAACCCGCCCTAACAAGAGAAACTAAGAAATAGGTTGTAAATGCAAGTGCCCAGAATTAGCGTTCAAGTGACAGAAGAGAAAAGGAGGTAATCAGATGACATGGGTACGTATATTGCAGTGGTGCGCAATCACGAGCGATGGACGGCCGAAAGTATGCAGGTTTTCATTCCAACCTACAGTTACACCTGCTGACTACACTGAGTAGTTCCCTCTTCTCTGTTTGAAGGTGTTCAAATCAGTTAAGTCAGCGGGAGTGGTTGGATCGAAAACTTGCATACTCTGGACCCGAAGTGGCTCATGATTGGGCACCGCTGCTGGAGAGCAACAAAGTCTGCAGAGAGAGGAAGTCGGGGTGGTGGTTGGGACAAACAGCAGATTTTCCTACGGGAGACAGATGGTCAAATTCATGTTCTCCTACAAGTTTAACATTTGCTACTTCAAGTCACAAATGTCTTTTAAAAACCCCAACCGTCTCACCCTAACCTTGAACCCGAATCTCAACCTTACCCAAGTCTTAAGTAAGTGTTCCGAACTGTTTGTTCAAGAAGGCACAGTACCGCTATTACTTCAGTAATTGAAGAAATGCTCCAGTGGGTTGTATCAGAGGTTAGGGAACAAACAACCTTTGTGATGTGAGAGTAGAGAGAGAGTAAGCCTGTTACGAGCCTAGTGGCCTATCGGGCCGGTACTTAACCCCGGTTTCCATGGCATGAAGCGACTAGGAGTATTTCTAATCCCCCTGGATGGGATGCCAGTCCATCGCAGGCACTACCCCAGCTCTGCGTGAAGTTTCCCTGACTATTTGTTGGTACCCATTTATACACCTGGGTGGTATATTCTTGGCATGATTTTGCTCTACTTGTCCCTTCAATAGGAGGAATCTCTATTGGACCATATAAAGCTATTTGGAGCGATCAGCTTTATACTACAATGAAAAAGAGTTTTTTTTTTTTTTTTTTTTTTGGAGACTCGGTGAGGGAGGTAAGATTCCACTTGTGGTTGTATTAGCCAATGATAATGCAGTTTACCAGATGAAAAATTTTAGGTGACAGCTGCAGTGACCAAAAATTCTAACAGTGGTGTGCAACCTCAACCATCCCATTGGACATACCCATAGTGGTCAATAAGCTGTCAGAAGCCTGATTCCTCTAATAGGGCACAATTTACAGATGAGCTCACACCAGCCCATCCTGTCAAAAAGTAATACCTGTCTGTTACTCTGTCAAGTTTACAATTAGTCCAAACCCAAATTAATACTGTACTTGTGTGTACTATATCATAAACAGCATCACTGACAGCAGTATAGTCAATGGAACATCTCTGTTGCTCAGTTCAGTCTCGAATGCCAAGTTGACATCACTTTTGTTTGAGAGGAAGTTCGTTCAAAGACATGAACAGTGCTGTATATATCCTTTAATAAGACTACAAAAAAATAACAAACATACTACAGCGAAGTCCTTGTAGAACACTATAGAAAGGAAACAACCAGCATATCAATAAGATTGACTTACATGCAGGACACGTAAGCATTAACCTGGTATTTTCAGGGAGGTACCCCATCTTACTGCATCATTTGTTCGTTTAAAATCAATTTCTAATCTTTGCTGCTTGTCAGAGCCCTACAAACAATCAATTTGTCTTGGTGCATGATTTGAAAGTTTTCAGCTTTCCTTTGAAAAAGCAATTAGCGTGCTTCATTCTGAACTGAATTTCTGTTCCTGAGGAGACGCACTGCTACCCTGATAAAATTGTAGCCCATAACTCTAACCAATAAGTCCTAACCTAACATTTTCCAATGACAAATTGTTTTTTTATTCTGTGGCGTAATGGATAGTGAATAAGGCCGCTTAGTGCACACATAAACCGTGTTACGAAGCGCGAAAGTCATTGTTTGGGTTCACAGCATCGAAGTACTGAGTCACAACTCTTAAAAAAAACAAAACAAAAAAAAAAGACACAATTTAGCGAGTGGAAAAATAAAACTCAAAAACAGCTAAATGTAAGTAATATTAAGCCCCTCTAACCGGGGGTAATGCGTAAGCATTACCTGATGAATGGCAGCTGCCTTCCTCCCAAATGATCCAATGTAGCTTTATGAGCTGGTTCTATTTGTGTAGGGCATTATACAGGTGATTATCAGAAATATACTTCACATAACAGCTGACTGACATTAAAGGCGGAAAACACTAATTGGCTAAACCCACAATTGAGAAGCACAAGATTAAAACATTGACAGTGTACGTGCTTGTGCCATTGTGTGTCAAAGACTTTCTCCATCAAACATAGCAGATAAAATATTTCTTATCACAGAATAAATCTTAACATCCATGATATGTTTGTTACAATAGATATGTATTAGACCGACCAAACACACAATAAACTTATGCTGATTATTTCATAGCAAGAACAATCAATTCATTGCAAAAGACATCCAATGATTAAACCCAGAATTAAGACTCTCACACCCAAACCTTAAGATCACGCCTATCAAAGCACATTGGATGGAGAATTGGTTCTTTAAAAATTGCATTCACCGTCATTCTTAAGTTTCGGGTCCTAGACCCACCTTCTGCTTTGTTATTTATTGTCACAGAATAGAAATATTTCAGTGGAAACATTGAAAAATGTCTTCAAGGAAGTGTACTCATTGAAAATGGTAACCTACCAACCATGAAACGAAATGAGAAACCCAACCTAGTCAGAACTAATAACCTCCCACCATAAATTATGATTTATGTTTCCTTATTAGTACTATATAAAGTTGTCTGGGGCCAAAATGTTCCAATGTTGCTTGACAGATATTTTACATTGATATATGCATGTTATTTTTCATAGCCAGTGCAAAATAATGCAATCTCCTGGTAAGATTTATTTTCAATACCCAGTTGATTTCATTTCAGTGAGAGGCAGAAATAAAAACAAGATGAAGACGTCGACTGTTTACATGATCGTGCAACTGGATGCCTTTAAAAACCAATACTTCCTCAAACATTACAGACCGGGCATTGGAATAAAATGATTCATGCAATGATCTGCTTTCAAAGTTTTAAACAGCCATACAGTTTAATTTCCTATTACAAACATAAGACTAGACAGCCCGAATGCAGTTGTCAAATCAAATATTTACTAGACATGCCAAGCAAGAAGTAAACATCCGCTGATTTTATTCCATGAAAAAGAAATTTAGTGGCGTTACCAAAATGTGTTGTTTGTGCAAGAGTTGTTTACAAGAAGCCCCTAATATCGCACTGTGTCATTTCTTTTTTGTTTTTTTTCAACTCAGCCAGGTGTCTTTTGCACAAGATCCCCTAAATCTCATTGAACACCCCCCCCAAATTAAAAAAAAATGCACTGCGTTGTCTGAGAGACTCTTGAACTGAACTGATGTGAAGCTCATTGGCCTTGCAATAAACCAGGACAGAAGGAATTCAAAAGCTGTGGTCTCAAGTCCCGTCACCATTTACCGAGCTCAGTCTCATCCTGACTCGTCAAACAGTGACACTATCTGACCAAGCGTCGATATACGACGAACAAGGGGGCTTTTGGCTTCCTTACTTGACACCAGTTTAAAAAGAACCCCATCTCCAAACCTAAACCCTGATCCTAAAAGTCAAGTAAGGACGCCAGAAGCCGCCTTTTTCATCGTATATCGACGCTTGGTCAGGCAGCATCACTGTATGACGAGTCGGGATGAGAATGTGTTAATTTAGCACACAGAATGTAGCCCTAGTACCCTAGTTAATTAAAAACCAGTAACCTTATGAATTCTTCAACCACAATAGAGGGCTTGAACCATAATTGATCAATGTTGCGTTGAAGTCTTTACACAGTTTTGCAACAAAAAAATCTTGCAAGAATTTCCTGCATAAATGAAAGTTATTGTGGATGTTTTCGCAAAATGTCCATTACCTTTCCTGTGACTAAAAAAATTATTGTTGAAAAATATGTTTTATTGCATAAAGCATTTTGGGGGATTGTAATTGCTTTATAATGTAATTTCCCATAGGACTGGACAGATTTAATAAGGTTGTCATAACACATTGCAGACCTGCCAAACAAACAGCAAACATCTGCTGATATAATTCCATGAACAACTAATTAATTCAAAAAGCCATCTGGTTTCATAAAGGTTCAATTACTGTACAGCAGGGTCTAAACCTTATATCCTGCTACTGTGTGTGTGTGTGTGTGTGTTCACATTTTTGTTACCTATTGGGGACCTTTTCCAGTATAAACACTGACCTTGTCGGGACCAGTAGTCCTAATGGGGACCAAAACCTGGTCCTAATACGGCAAAATATCATTTCTGAGGTCATAGTTGAGGTTAGGGGTCAGGTGTGAATTGAGGTTTTGTTAAGGTTAAGGTCAGGTATGTTTTGGTTAAGGTTAGTGTTGGGGGTAGGGTTAGGCTGTCCATAATGAATAGAAGTCAATGCAATGTCCTGACAAGGATTGCTTCTCAGACTTGTGTGTGTGTGTGTGTGTGTGTGTGCTTGTGTTATTCTATGTGTCTGTGTGTTGTGGTAGCTGACACTAACAGGCCATGCAATAGGAGCCAGCACTAGCTAGTTATCGTTAAATACCAGTGGTTTTTACAGTCATATCAGACACAGAGCTGCTGCTTTGGGGTCTTGTAGCTGTACTGGTTCTAGGGTTGCAGGCCCAGGCTCCAATGGAGTTTCGGACATCAGAAATATAACATAAACATTAACTAAGTCCAGTTTTGTTTGACTGTATTTTACTTTCTTGTGCACTGGTTCTGTTGGCATGATGGCAGGGGAATGCAGTCTATTACAATATTTATAAGGCCAGTTCAGCTTGCGAGAGCAGCAGCTGAAACAGAACAAAGTTACACACAACATTGAAACAGTTTCATTAGTTGCAGTGTGCACGATGCGCATTTGATTGGTGCGACAATGTCCTCTTTGATCAGATAAAAACGTAAATATCCTTCCCATTTCATGTTAGCCTGCTTCATTTTACCTAACATCTTCGAGTGGACGGGCATGATTGAAACGTCTTTAAGTGCTGCAGTATAGGGGTATTTGTTCAGAGCAATAAATAACCTCATGTACCTCATGAAAGCCTCGTTTCATTTTTATTCACTGAGCAAAAATTTCTCAGATAAACAGGATTTATGCCCTGTGCCCTCATTCTGGTGGGATTCTTAAATATAAATCATATCTTCATCACAAACGAATGACACTTTCATTACAATGCCATGTAGCAGAGGTAAATTAACCACGGACACCAATATTAGCCACCTACAGACAGACAGACAGACAGACAGACAGACGTATTGTTTGTAAGAGAAATTGGACTTGAGTGACAGGGGCTAAATGGTTATGGTCAGATGAGTCTGTTAGAGCATCTCTGAAGCTGCAAGGCTTCTGAGGTGCTCCCAGTGCACAGTGGTAAGTACCTACTGACAGTGATCCGAGGGGTTACAGACCATGGACTTACAACAGGGTCTTGGGCGCCCAAGGATGATCAGTGCCCAGAGGCAATGAAGACTATCCTGTCAGGTTCAAACTGACAGAAAGTCTACTGTGGCTCACAGAGAATTTTATTGACACAAATGTGGCACAAAGCAGTCCTTTGCTAGGCAGGTTTGTAGCTGCAGAGTAGTCGGAGGGCCCATTTTAACCCTGGTTCCACTGCAATGGGCATGTGAGCATCGTAACTGTGCCTTGAAGCAACTGATGAAGGTTGCCCAGTCTAGTCAGTCCCATCCATTTTCTTTTACATTATGGGATTTGCCTGGGTACGTACATGTGCACCGTTTACCTGGGAAGAGATGGCACCAGGATGTGCGGCGGGAAGGTGATAACCTGGCAGAGATGCCCAGAGAAATGTTCTGCTGAGAAATCTCCGGTCTGGGAATTCAAACGTCTCTTCCTCAGGGCTTTTTATATTATGTATTATGATATTATGTTTTTGGTCCGACTGCCGCCGCCGCCGCACTACGTGTTAACGTGATAACTTCAGTAATATTTAAATTAGAAATTTCAAGTTTTGCATATAAGTAAGTATCATAAAGAGGAAGAACGGATTCGATTTTAGACAATTTACGATTTGTCTTTTAAATATTTCGGTGTCAATCTGGGGTTTCAAGTGTTTCTGAAGTTTTTGAGCGGATTCTAATGTAGCTTGCTGTGTCCCTGACCTGGACATTCGTAATCCATGACAATAAGGCTGTTTCAGTGCTGTTTTCCACAAAAACCCCTTCAGCCAATTGAATTCATGCCAACTGTACTCCTGCATACAGAAGAAGAGTCACTTTCAGCAGCATTCAAATATATGCCACTGATTTGATTTTTGAGTGACGGACAGATTGGAGTCGAGCGTGGAGAAAAGGGTAGGCGGGAAATCAGCTGTCAACATTTCAGATACTGTGAAGACTAGTTTAAAATTCTATCATCCTTGTAGCCGTAACATTCTGTTTGCGGGGATCCACTCAGTTTATGAAATCTACAGCACTGAATAGGGTTTCTGATGGAAGTTTCAGAAAATACGCCACCAGGCATGTCAAAAGCACTATACGCTACAGCCTTATCAAATACAAAAAGTAGAAGTCTGTGTTCCATAAAAATAGGATAACTTTTTGGAAAAATAGCACAACTGATCCAGATCTGTAACAATAAATGCCACGTACCCAGGCAAATCACATAATGTAAAAGAAAATGGATGGGACTGACTAGACTGGGCAACCTTCGTCAATTGCTTCAAGGCCCAGTTACGATGCTCACATGCCCATTGCAGTGGAACCAGGGTTAAAATGGGCCCTCCGACTAGTCTGCAGCTACAAACCTGCGTAGCAAAGGACTGCTTTGTGCCACATTTGTATCAATAAAATTCTCTGTGAGCCACAGTAGACTTTCTGTCAGTTTGAACCAGACAGGATGGTTTTCATTGCCTCTGGGCACTGATCAGCCGTGGACGCCCAAGACCCTGTTGTCAGTCCATGGTCTGTAACCCCTCGGATCTCTGTCAGTAGGTACTTACCACTGCGCACTGGGAGCATCTCAGAAGCCTTGCAGCTTCAGTGATGCTCTAACTGACTCATCTGACCATAATGATTTAGCCCCTGTCACTCAGGTCCAATTTCTCTTACAAACAATATGTCTGTCTCTCTGTCTGTCTGTCTGTCTGCAAGGTCTGTCAGCAGGTGGCTAATATTGTGAATGATTGGTGTCCGTGGTTAATTTACCTCTGCTACATGGCATTGTAATGAAAATGTCATTCGTTTGCGATGAAGATGTGATTTATATTTAAGAATCTCACCAGAATGAGGGCACAGGGCATAAATCCTGTTTATCTGAGAAATTTTTGATCAGAGAATAAAAATGAAAACGAGGCTTTCATGAGGTACATGAGGTTATTTATTGCTCTGAACAAATACCCCTATACTGCAGCACTTACGGCGAAAAGACGTTTCAATCATTCCCGTCCACTCAAAGATGTTAGGTAAAATGAAGCAGGCTAACATAAAATGGGAAGGATATTTACGTTTTTATCTGATCAAAGAGGACATTGTCGCACCAATCAAATGCGCATCGTGCACACTGCAACTAATGAAACTGTTTCAATGTTGTGTGTAACTTTGTTCTGTTTCAGCTGCTGCTCTCGCAAGCTGAACTGGCCTTATAAATATTGTAATAGACTGCATTCCCCTGCCAGCATGCCAACAGAACCAGTGCACAAGAAAGTAAAATACAGTCAAACAAAACTGGACTTAAACATTAACTATGTTATATTTCTGATGTCCGAAACTCCATTGGAGCCTGGGCCTGCAACCCTAGAACCAGTACAGCTACAAGACCCCAAAGCAGCAGCTCTGTGTCTGATATGACAGTAAAAACCACTGGTATTTAACGATAACTAGCTAGTGCTGGCTCCTATTGCATGGCCTGTTAGTGTCAGCTACCACAACACGTAGACACATAGAATAACACAAACACACACACGTGCGCACACACACAAGTCCGTGAAGCTATCCTTGTCAGGACATTGCATTGACTTCTATTCATTATGGACAGCCTAACCCTACCCCCAAAACTAACCTTAACCAAATCATACCTGACCTTAAACTTAACAAAACCTCAATTCACACCTGACCCCTGACCTCCTCTATTCGCATTTTTGCATTGACTCTGAATGTAATCAGTCATGCGAAAAATTCATTTTGCGTCCAGTGTGAAAGCAGCTTAAAGGTATAATGGTGTTCTTTGGGTTTCCTCTTACAGGCAAAAGGGGTACAAATGAATTTTTAAGCCTGGGGTACAACTGTATGCACCTAAAGGGCACAGAGGATCCCTCCATGCCTTTTCATGCTATTTTTAGGAGAGTGCAGTCATCACCCTTAGGAAAATGGAAGTATGGCATTCATATCATCAGCAAACCGCTGTGCTCACTGAGTATGATTTATTACATTGTACTTTTCTACATGGCGAGCAGTGTGAAGTCACTGGCATCATTATCGCTCGTGTTGCAACACAAGTACAAATATGAACACCGTTCCAACTTCTGCCCATAATGAAACAAATCTTGAGTCAATTGCGCAAGCATTTTATTTCATTTGTGCTTTGAAATTGAACCCAATGCAATAGGCTACTTCATTACAACTGCTGAACCCAATCAAACTGCATTTTGCTCAAGAAAAATAATTTTCCTCTTTTATTCCCTTTGTAGAACAGCTGGACTATTTTCTTACTTTTAACAGTGTCATTTTGAGAAAGAAGACATACTAAGAGATGAACCTAAGAAAGCTAAAATTGATCATACCATGTTTGGTTTGGTGCATTTTAACCCCCAAAAACCTGCGAACCTATATATGGGTCCATTAAATACTGAATTCAAACCAACCGTACTTAACCCTATAATGCCCCCTGTATCATATATGACACACCAAATTTGAAGGACCATGCCCACCTGGTAAGATGCAACACAACCACGACTGATCACTGTATCATATCTGATACACAGTGCTGCCACCTGGAAGGAAGAAGTGATATTACAGGTGTAGTCTCTCCCCTAGTCACTCACCTCAAGGTAGTAGCTCCCATGTGAATGGGAATTCATGAATTTCCTTGGACTTTGTCAGTGACGTTCGGCATTCCAAGGAAAATATTACACAAAAACCTATTCTTATACATGTTAAGGGATAGCTATGGATAGTAGAGTGCATATAAATAATTAGAAATTTCGAATGTTGAGCTCTGGACGGGTGCTGATTTTTTGCAGTATCAGATATGATACTCCTGGAATTAGAAGAATTTCTGTTCAGCAATTTATATTTTGCTGTCACAAAACCTAATGATGAACAGTGGATCTGAATACTACCCTTCAATACTTCAAAAATATTACTGGGTCATATTTTTCCTATAATGATGTCTGTGTCTGGGGATTATAGGGTTAAGTCCTCTTTAAATTCTAGTGAAGGTCCCAAGGTCTCTAACAAACCATAATATGTTCGCTGAATTGTGAGGAAATGTGTATAAAATGATGTACAAGATGTGGATATTTTTCCTTTTGATGTAATGCTGTGGCCATAAAAACATGGCGTCCTGGGTTTGAATATTTCTCTCAGTATAACTGATGTAGCTTCAGTGAAGCACTGCAACCAGCAGAATGTGTGTGTAAAATTGTCCAACATTTTGTCCAACAATATTTTTCTGACTGTACCTGCTTAAGGGAAAAACTTCCATTTTTAACTGAAGTTAAGGGATTAACACCAGAATTTTCCTCAAAAATGTTTTGGTCAGTCAATCACGATTACTTTCATGATCAGATACTTTGCCATGACTACAATATTCTGAGGTGTACCATTTCATACTTTAAAATACTTGGTGTATGCGTACAGTTATAATTATAATAGGCTTCAAGTATACAGATTATTCTATTTTTTTCATAAGAAAGAATAGGTATTTCAAATTTATATATATCAGTATAAACTGAACTGCACTGCCGTTCACCCAGCTTTGAGTCTCGTCTTGGTTTTTTTTTTTTTTTAACCCATTTATGCCTAGCGTCCTCACATGAGGACTGTTAAGAAAAAGTGTCCTGTTTGAATGACTATTAGAGTGGTATTTTGAAGTATAATAACATAAAAAAGTTAAAAAAAAAGAAAATTCAGGCATAAAAGGGTTAAACACCAGACAGTCCTGGGTCCATGGAATTAATCACAGTAGACTGTGCTCTCCTTAACTACAAGTGAAGGAACTCTCGTCAGCCCACAAGGAGCTATTTGCCATCAAAAGTGTGCTTCAATAATCAACACACTTGAAAACTTTGTAACTGTCGACCAATCCAAACACAATTTGTGTTGGCACAACACAGCAACTGCCCCCCATTCCTTTGACAACAACCCCCACTTCTGAAAATGCCGACTTGCACGGATCCCACACATTGCTGATCAACAGGGAGTGAAGTAAGAGCTCATCCGGAAGCACATGCGAAACTTAAGAGCAAAGTCAGTCTCCATTACAGCAAAGTGAATGCACTGAGCGGTAGAACAATTAGTAGGTATAAAAGCAAGTGGGTCAAAATGAATTATCAGCCTTGAGCTATAAGTGCTTAAGTCACATTTTTTTAAACACTGGGAGGAAAGTTTGGGAAAATGTCCTCTATATTTGCCGAAGTACATTTTCTTGATTTTCTCAAAATGGACATCTTGTGACTTATGTACTTTTTGCAATGGGGTCTTCATTTATAGCTTTGGCTTGACAAATACAGTACCGTGCAAAAGTCTCAAGTACATTTAAAGCATTTTCATTGGTCCAATATGTTTGCAAAAATAATAAAATCAAAAGTTTTAATTACTGAGAAATGTACTGGACAGAGCTTTAAGCTGTTAAAAATAAATCAAACCAATATTTGCTGTGACAATTCTTTGTCTAATAATTTGGAACACCGTCTTTTTGTGGTCTAATTTAGTAAAATGACTGGCTTTCTGCTTGCTCCAAGCAGAGTGGAAAACTTGCCAGCGTTCTGCAGACTGACTGTCTCACTTGTGTCTCTCTCTCCAACTGCACACAGCTATTATGATATTGACATCAGGGCTCTGACAAGCTTATATTATCTGCATCGACTGTTTTTCATGAAACACTGTACAAACATTTATTTATAAAACTATTTTTTAAATTACCACTTGGAATTTCAAATATAATTTCTATCTTCAGCAGCACCAACGAGGAAAACAGAAAGTACACATCTCAAGCGAGATTTTAATTTTAACATGCAGGGTGTCTGAGACTTTGGCACAGTACTGCACAACAAGTTTTTACGCTGAACTTGAATTGTTCAAAATGTGACTTAAGTACGTTCAGCAATTGAGTCCCCCCAGGAAACGTTAAGGAATGACTTTTCCCCTGAGGGTTCAACTGCGAGGCATTCAAGTGCTCCTGACACCGAATGCTGTTCATCACCAAACCACAAGGAGATGTGGAGGTGAGTGGGAGGGGCTTGGAGAGAAGGATGCCTCAGTTCTTTTCTTCTCTTCTCTCACCCAGAGAAAATTTATACTCGTGAGGCGGTGCGGGGCAGAGCAAGAGCGTCACACAGATAATTAGCAAATGCTAAGCTTTTAAGTGCAACCGTTAATTCCTCCAGTTGAGATGTATTCACTGTATCGTGAGCATCAAGGCACCTTTCTCCGCGTCAGACTGAGGGTGCAGACGTAAAACGTTTACCCCTCGCTGAGCACACTGCTTTTTACTGCAATAATGACTCCGATGATTGGCTCAGCACTGTGTGAAGTCTCGAAGAATATTTCTGGCCTTATTTTCGCTGACTCGGCTCATGTTCAATGCAAAATGTATTATGTTCAACCAAAAAAAAAAAAAAAACCTTACAAGATCCAAGCTGCATCAGTCCTTGCCTTTTTCATCCACTTGTGCATCAAGTATTTCAACCCAGGGAACGGTTTCCTGTGATGCGTTTCCTGTTTCATCATGAAAGGGCATCGTTTGAATTATAACAGCTACAACCCCACAAAAAAAAAAAAAAAAAAATCAGGATCACTACAGCACAATAAGTTTATCCATCTTATCTTCACTAAAATATAATTCAACATGATCTTTTGCTGCCTCATAATAGCACGAGCTGTATCACGACTTATCTGGAAGAAAAAGATGAAAAGATATCTTTAAATAGAGTGGCAAAAAAAAAGCTCAATCATGCCTCACAAGATAAAAGTACAGATGTATTTTTAAGCCGTGAAATTGGAATTGCCCTTGAAAACAAATTCTGCCTTGGTTTGGGTTTGCTTGGAAATGATAAGACGCAATCAAAGCCTGAACATTTTTCTCAAACGTTCAATATGGAAATATGTTCAGGCCAAGCGGGCCAACAAATTTGACTTCAACCAAAATCCTCAGTCCAGAACTAACCCAACTCTCTCAGGGACAGTTGGTGACAATTTCATTCATCATTTGAAGCAGCACGCAATCAGTGGTGCAGTACAATGGATCTGGAATATTTCTGTTGAAATTACAGATGTAACCCGAAATCTGCTCACAGCTGCAATGATCGAAAAGACTCATTGCTTGTCCTGGGAAGGTCTGGTGACCTGTTCAGGGCGCATTCCCACCCCTTGCCCGGTGCATGCTGAGATAAACTCCAGCTGCCCTTGGTTTTCCTCATACGGACCTATTAGATCATTCTACCGAAACGGGGATATAGAAACCAGCGGGTGAAATTCGTACATAAAAAAAAAAAACTCATGCATACCGTCAAAAGTATTCATACTGAGTTGGTTTTGATAATTCCATCCAACTGATAGGGACTCAGTTCAGAGGCTGACTTGTTGAATATTTGGAGAGTTGAAGACCCCGATCAAATTTGAGATTGCACGGGAAAACTTGACTCACTGCGAAGGAAGTTTGATTTCTCTAGTTTAAGGCATTAGAGCATCATTTAGTCATGCATACTTTATTTCCAATTCTAACCCTCATTCCCTCAGAGTCACTAAATATTCAAGAGCAGCATTCCCTTGTCTAGCCTACATTTTTAATTAGAGTCTCTCATCAGCAGGGCATATTACAGCAACTACAGGCCCAGCCAGGAAAAATAAGGATAATAAATCACCAACAGGTGTCCCAAGCCGATGTTTCAGAAGGGACTATTATTCCAGGGACTACCTTAACCGTCCATTAACCAGCTTCATGCCCTGTCTTTCTTTTCAACACGCTTTTATTGGACACTAGGGTGTCTTTGTGTTTGTTTGTTTGTTTGTGTTTTGCTTTAATGAGTGAAATTTTCTGAGAGTGCTTGCGTGTATGTATGTATGCATGAGTGCTTATGAGCACGTGTGTGTGTGTGTGTGTGTTTGAATGTTTCCATAGAGAGCTGAACTTATGAACCAATTAATATTGTAATTAAAGCTTTCCAAACTTAACAGACGTTGTAAACCAAGCATGCAAGAACAATTTTTGTTTATCCTGATTGCTCAGTGTGCACACCACAGATCAATTTTCTGGCCTCAGATTTTGCCAGATCACTGGGTCCAGAAATGAAGGCATTCATTTTTTTTTATCACAAGTGTAGTAACAATGCATTTCGTATCGAGGTCAAATGGCACGTTAAGCCATCTCCTCTCATCAAGAGGTCAGAGCAAATCCAACAGAATACTTTGAATGTCACTGTTTATAAAACTAGGAAACTCCTCATAAATCAAGCCCTGTTAGGATGTGTTTTATGAATTAAAGAGCCCACCCTCTCAGAACTGTCAGCTTTTATTGGTTCAGTGGCTTAACGGTCACAGATCATAAACCTAACATTACGCGTATTTATTTGTTTATTTATGTATTTTACTGGTAGACTATAAACACATTCAAGTTTAACGTTTCATGGGTATCTGTTCCGTGTCGTTAACGATGTGGAATGCCTCATTTAGGCTTTTGATTTAGAAATTGTCCTCACATCACGGAGCTGTTCGTACAGTGCGCTGGCGGGAGGGTTTAGTACAAGACTTATGGACAATCATTTCTCTGTTGGCGTGGAAAGTCATTTGTGTCAGCGTAGGCTCTCTGCGTTTTTTTTAAATTACATTTCTCAGTTAAAATGAACACTTATGGATTATACCGTCTAAAAATCACGTAAACTTTCTTCTACAGGCAGGCTATTTGACATTATGTAGGCTAGTTTCTTTAGCTATCACCGATTCTAGCGTCATCATATTGCTTCTAATATCGTTGGCTATGACGGAACAATCCGGAAAATCTCAAGAAATATTTCACAGAAAGTTGACTTCTCCTAAATGTAGCCTTATGGCAGCTAAAGCTATTAAAGGCTATATGCTTCAGGATTCATGAAAACGATTGAACAAAACTTCTCCATAATTGATAACCTTCAACCATGAGGCGGGAAGTCACACGCGATAACTGACTGTTCGTGGACTACGGCCACTAATAGCCTATACAATGAATGAGTGAATATTTCCGAAAAATAAAAAAGGTAATTATGGCGCATAATTTCGGAAGACAGTCACCACTATAAAAATATGAAGGGGTTTTCAAATTATAAATGATTTCTGGAAATTAATATAGGACTTTTATATAATATTTCTATTTCATTCAGGTTTCAGAAATAAATCCAAATACATAGCCTATTAATAATGAATACGAATAAGGTTTTATAGATTTGAGCATTTAGATTCCAACCAATATAGGCTACAATTTAATATTTTTGACTGCTTTAGAAGACATACGAACAGCAAATCTATACAGATATTATAGATTCACTATCTTATTAATAGCAAATAATAATATTAACAACAACAACAACAACAAAAATAATAGCTAATAATAAGATGATCTTCATTATCATCATCATTATTATCATTTTTAAATGCATATTGTATGCATAGATTCGCACTGTCTGTTTCCCAAGACAGAGGAACGTCCATAGAAAATACACCTTTGAAATAGCGCGCACGGATACACCAATGCCAGAATGAAATCTTCCCCGTTTGAACAGAATGACTGACACGAACACTTCTTCGGTCGGCACTTCGGGGTAACTCTTGAAAGTTTTTCAAAGATGCATGAAGCCAGTGCTCGATCATCGGTAAAATGCATCAAACAGTGCAGAATCTATTTATCAAGCTGTTTAATATGACAGTCAAAACGAATGCGGGACATCGTGGAGAAATCCAGCAGTAGGCAAAATGAAAAGGGACTTTTCCCTGTCAACTTACCGATAACAAGCCAAAAAAGCGCATGTCTCGACGTCACCGACGTGAAATCCAGCGCCATTGTAAACTTAAATGGAATGTTCAAAGATTAAAGTTCAAAATAGATCGACTGGCTACTAATTGCAATCAGCGCAAAGCCAAGATCCAATTTACTTCAAGGTGAGTCCGTTCTGGAAGGATATAATGATCTTTTGCAAACGTGCAGGTATGATATAGACAAAAACATAAATTGAGCAGTTTTCACAGCTCTCCGTCTTTGAAGACTGCAGGATCGTGAGTTCGCTGACAGTTCATGTCACCTTGTGTAAACCCTCGCCGATGAAGCACAGGGGGAAGTTTGTCCTTTGAGCTTCATTAATAATGCCACCCGTTTCTTTCAAGGTGATCCAAATGACGTTTAGTTCCAATAGTATTGCACCCACACTGCGGGAGTCACAGATTCAAAACAACTGCGAGGGATTCCCGGTAGTGCCAGAATGCGCCTTAAAGCGCACGCAGAAGATTCACTTTGTATTGCCTACATTCAGCTCCGGCGCTCGGGAGAATTGAAGACTCCGGCGACGGGAACGACTGCCCTTCTGACGGGATACTATCAGGACTGAGCTGCATGAATAGAGCGAAACTACCCCGATGGGGGGCGGCTCTCATTGCTGGAGTGACAGCTGAATTGCTGACTACCGCGCTGCAGGCAAGTAGCGAAAGTTAATCTTCCCGTTTACGCAAAACACGATCAATTCCGCGACTCTTTTCCTTCT
This sequence comes from Gymnothorax reevesii, assembly GCA_029721435.1. NCBI lineage: Eukaryota > Metazoa > Chordata > Actinopteri > Anguilliformes > Muraenidae > Gymnothorax > Gymnothorax reevesii. The sequence continues at coordinate 59,265,212 of CM056586.1, read as the reverse complement.
CCGTGCATTCAAGCGACTAAAAATCAGCGCGTAAAACGACTGAACACAGCAACTAATGAAACAGCTTCGTTTCATGGCAACCCATTTAATTCGCAGTGTTTACATAAACGGCAGTTTTTTTTGGTATGGCATTCGATTTGAAGGGAATAGGATAAAGATTCGGGATTGTGGTTAAGGGTCAGGGTTAAGGTAAGAGTTAGGGTCAGGGTTAAGGTTAGAGTTAGGGTCAGGGCTAGGTTAGGGCAGGATTTGAAATTGGGACTGCCGTATCTCTGTGCATTGAAATGCATTACAAAAACTTTTCATTTGAACCGGTGACAACTGCCAAATTAATTTTGTTTTCAGCCCACAAAACCATGGGGACAGTCACTATATCTGTGTTTTAGATTGAGGTTAATAATAATATCCTAATAATAATAATCACCATCATTGTCAACATGAGTTGATATTCTAGTCATTGAGCTTAATGTGAATGAAGTCATCAAAGTTGGTAGCGAGATGCGCTCTTTCCTCAGGAAAATGGATAGTGAAGTAAACCCCCACATACCTTTGCCTCTAGACCTATTGCCACCAAGTGCAGCCATGCACAAACTTCCTTATTCTCTTGCCTTGCCTACTGGTAAATTAATCATGCTAATCGCACGTACACATTGTAGTAAATGGCGCACAGAAACCCATGGCTGCCGACTGTATGAATCTGAGAGGTTAAACGCGAACTGCTACATTTTAAATGGCAGGCCTGTGCCTTCATTTTATGAGCAGCTTATCTGGACCGGAACGTATTGTGACCCTGGCGCATATAGTCGGTTAGTAAACCATCAATGTGCCCTTGACTTGAAAACAGTGATCCAACAGCTATGTGCAAACTAAGTTTGAAATATAGTGTGCTCACTTTTAGAACACCTGTCTCCTCTGCAATTCATTCATAAGGCAATGTTTGTGTCAAAATGCATTGGTTAAATGGTCTCATACATCTCCATGCCCACTAGAACTTCAATTCTTACCGCGAGATTTTACTTTATTGTTACACCATTAAAATAAATATATATTACTCACCTAATATAAATAAATAAGGTAAATTTATTAATTAAATAAGGAACAAGCCTTGGTGTTGAGGATGTATGGAAGCACAGGCGGATGAAGTCATTCAGTTGGTCCTGAGGAAATATTGAGCCGGAAATTGAATGTTTATCATGTCAGGTAGTGTGGTTATAATGAGATGGGATGGGTGGTTTGTAGGTAAAGCGTGTCAGGGCTTGCTGTTCGATCTTAAACAGAACTTTTCAAACTCAAGTTGTTCCTCGCTCACTTTCAGTTGCATAGCAATGAACGGATTGGAAGATTGCAAGTTTCGCCGGATACAATCTTCTGCCTTCTGTGCTAAGTAACGTGAAATTAAGCTTTACATCTTCCTTTCTTGCCAATGAAAGCAGCCGGTCTTATAAGGTCACTCTGCTGAAGATCATACAAAGACAATAAGATTAAAAAATAAACCAAAAGTTAATTGTATTAATCAATTCTAAAAACTAATCGTTAATAAATATTTCCTCACACAATTCTTAAATATAAGATGTTCAGAATTCAGGTTTCAACATAATGGTGTAACAGCAAATGTTGTCCCACATTTTCTTTTGATTACAAAGGAAATTTACTTTGAAAAGTTAGAACAGAAAAAATAGGCTAATAGTGACACAATACTTTAACTAGGCTTACGCCGTTGGAGGCCACGGCTGGGGGTATATCCCCGAATGCCCCCAATCCTCCAATTCCCCAATCCTTGAATATACCTTGAATATACTTTCATTTGAACTTAATTTCAGGTCAATCGGTCAAATGGTTCTGAAGATATGGGCAAACTGGTAATTTTCCATCACAAAGCGCCACCAGGTGCCAAAACATTGAACCATACAGGAATGATGTCATCATGTGACACGTTGTGAGGTCATGACCTAGCAGTTGCACATAGTTTCATGTCAATTGGAGAAATAGTTCCAAAGATATAGCACAAATGGTGAATGTGACAAAGCTCCACCTTGTGTCAACATTTTGAACCAAACAGGTATAATGTCATCGTGGGACACATCCTCAGGTCATGACCTTTCATTTGCACTTGATTTGAGGTCAATTGGACAAATATTTCCAGAGATATGATAAAAACAGTGATTTTTTCAGTTTTTGGCCCCTGGTTGCCAATCTAGAAATAGTAAATTGTCCAAAATCGAATCAGTTTTTCTCATGATGATACTTACTTATATGCAAAAGTTGGAATTTCTAATTGAAATATTACTGCAGTTATCGCGTTAACATGTAAATCAGTTTTTGGCCCCTAGTGGCCAATCTAGAGATCATAAATTGTCCAAAATCAAATCAGTTCTTCCGCTTTATGATACTTATGTGCAAAACTTGAAATTTGTAATTGAAAAATTACTGAAGTTATCGCGGAACAGTGATTTTTTCCGATTCTGGACCCTGGCGGCCAATCTAGACATCGTAAATTGTCCAAAATTGAATCAGTTCTTCCTCTTTATGATACTTACATATGTGGAAAATTTGGAATTTGTAATTGAAATATTAATGAAGTTATCGCGTTAAAACCTAGTGCGGCGGCAGCGGTCGGACAAAAAACATAATGGCGTTCCGGGGATATAATTATGGTTGAGACATTTTTGAATTTCAGAAGTATCGCCTGATAAATAAACCTTACTTCCAAGCTGGGTGCTTATGTCTCCACCTGGTTTCCTCTGGACCTTATGTAACACATTTCAATTAATTGGACAGGACATGAAACAATCCTGGTTAATTTGGGCTGTCATACCCGGGGAAACGAAGTAACCATATCGTGAGAGTTATGTCACAGTCACTGGACTGTCATCAAAATTGCCTCATGAGATGTTAATGTGAACGTTACGTGAGTCAAATCAGATCCAGTGGCGTCAAGTGCAGGCTTGTGCAGCACGTGCTTGCTTTAAAGAATGAAGGAGTAGATTCTAGCATTGGGAGAATTTTTCGGAGCTGCTCCGATCGGCTGCTCTGGTTATAAACGGTGCACACCTTTCTCCCAGCCTCATTTATGATTTTTGTCAATAGTTGATAGGTGTGTAAAACCCCAACTGCCGCCCCAAAATAAATAAATAAATAAATAAATAAATAAATACAAATCTGCAAAGTTATTAAAGTACTATCCCGAGCACTACTCCAGCCGAAACTACATATAATAGTTTCTCATCCATATTGATTGGGTTGGAAAGTTAGAGGAATAAAGGTGTTCTTATTCCCTCTAGTGGCCGATGACAGCAAGCCTTCCTGATTGTATTTGGTCTGTTCAACAAGCCACCCCAGCATTCATGCTCACAGAGAGGCACTCCTGCCAAGCATAAGGCAGCAACCAAGGAAGGAAACTTCTCAAAGAATTAATTTTTCTGAGCAGGTTTCAAACTCCACTCCTGGCGGTTTCCCTGTGTCTACTGTCTCCAGGTTGTTCTTAGCACCTTCGGTTCATCGATCAATCACTAAACATTCTGCTGGCTGCGCTGGTAAAGAGGGAGACAATTACAAAAGAGACTGATAAATTAGCTACTGATAAAGAACGGTAGCTCAAGGAATATTGACAACAAAAATGCAAACAAAAAAAGAGAAACAAGGGGACTGAGACACATGATGATACTTAATTTCTGCGGTACTTTATATCAGACAATTACATATCCTCAGTGGACGTTCTCCCAGCGCTTTGATTTAAGCTTTTTTGATTACGTCCACTGTGATTCATCCACCCCTAAATGCCTGTGATAATGTCATAACTGGTCAGCTCCATGGTGATAAAGCTTAAGCGCATGTTCCCGTAGGACCTCAGTACTACAGTCATAGTTGCTTCGCCCCAGAGTGCAAACATAATTAGCGCAGGACAATGGAACCAACATAAATCTCAATTTACAATGAACAATATGGTGATAGAACATTTATCATATTTATTCTTTCAGAAGCACACGGTTTAGGATGGACCATTGGCACTTCAGCCGTCTCAATTAACTGGAGTGCAGTTGGACAGGAATGACAAAACAGGCCCATCGCTTGAAACAAATAGCTGTTAATTTGAGCACACAGTATTGCAAATGATGTTGACTCACCTAGCCAATGTAAGTGATTTTTTTGTTATGCCCCAGCTGTATCATGGCTGCTGCCAGGCAAATAATACACATCACATGGTACAGTACAGTGCTTGCCACTTTTCAGACGAGCGGCCCTTGCCTCATGCATTCAATGGCCGAATCTCAATGCATTTACTGATCTGCCAGTTTAGCAATTTTCTTACAGAGAGCATTCCCTCTGCCTTATTTATCATATATGGCCTCTTCAAGATGAGATACATTTCCGCTCACCTTGTAGCTCAGTGTAATGACTGAATACTGCACCCTTAGAAATCTTTCTGCTATATTTAAGGAAATGTAAGAAGAGATGCACACACATGCACGCACGCACACACCAATGCAATGGTTCAAATTGCAGATTCATTGAGCAAAAACTCTGGGAAAATGACTGTCAAATAAAATGCTCCAGCAGCATATCAAGTGTTCTCTATGATATTTATTTGCAGTAGAACCTTCATTCTGACCATGTGACTTCAATTCAGGCAAATTATATCAATTGTGCAAGCGCAATTCTTTCATAATATATCACAAGCCCATCCACCGGTTCCTCTTTTTTAACAAGTTAAGGGAATCCCAGTTCTGAAGAAGTTAATACATCATGTGAAATGCCAATAAGATTAAAGAGGACTGATTCTGAAAGTCCATTCACAGTCTGCTATACTGATAACAGTATAGCAGTGCATTATGCGATGGTCTAATATGAATTTAATTGCCACTGGAAAATATGCAATGTGGCACTAACAGAGTCCAAAAATGTTTGTGCAGTCGACTGTGGCATACGCGTGATGCATACATTGTGTATATAGCGCTCTTCCCCATCATTCTGCCAAATTTGGTGCCAAACCATTCATAACTTTGAGTTATCCAGTCAGAAATATCACAAAGACCCGCGTTAGACAGATATATTTTGTTTCTTCCAGATACAGAATCTGCTCTGGATCTCTTCAAAAAATCTCTACTCATCCTTGGATTACCACCTACCATCATGCCCATTTTTTTTGCAAAAATGTTTGTAAATTTTTTTCGTTATTTTGTTAACAGATAGACAAATAAACAAAGAAACAGGAGTGAAAACATAACCTCCTTGACAGAAGTATAAGAAGCAGATTTACCTCAAGTAAGTAATTCAATATTTTAGACGTTTTCTATTATGGCAAAAAAAAAAAAATGTCCTGCAAAGTGGAATGTGTTGGTTGCAGTTTTTCTCAGGACCATATATCCATTGCCATGTAAATTTGCGGATCTTTACTGCCACTTGCAGAGCACTACGGGTTCAACTACCATGGGTAGGTTTATGCAAATTTAAGTGAGCCAAACTCCTTTTGCGGAACTTTTCTTCTTAGTGGATCTACCCTATGAGAAAAGATTCTTGCACTCACCAACCAATCAGAGGGTAGTATCTGCATAGCACCCTCCCCCTACAAAATCCCAATGCTCTTGCTGCAGGCCTGCTTGTGAAACTAAGCAACAAAAAAACTTGGGTCACCTGGGCTTTTAGTTTGAGAGCTATGCATATACTCACAGAAGCGGGGTTGCATCCTGGATACTATACTATTCCTACAACCTCATTTCCAAAAAATGTTGAGATACTATGTAACATGTAAATAAAGAACAGAATGTAATGATTTGCATGTTGAAAATGAGAAATTTAATTGCTTTTTGAAAATAATGCCTCATTTTAAATTTGATGCCAGAAACAGGTTTCAAAAAAGCTGTAGCAGGAGCGTGATGATCAACTTTGGGTTTTCATTACTTCCAAAAAGAATTTCACGTTTTGAATGGTCAGACCACAGGACAGAATATTAACTTGCATTTTTGGGTGCAGCCAGGGACTGTGTTGTCTGATAATGACTCCAAGAGGTGTTCCTGAGCCCATGCAGTCATTACCACTACAGAGTAATGTCTGTTTTTAATGCAGCGCCACCTGAAGGCCTGAAGATCGCGGCCATTCAAGGTTGTTTTTCGACCTTGTCGCTTGTGTACAGAGATTGTTCAGGATTCTCTGAATCTTGTAATGACATTATGTCCCGTTGATGATAAAATCCCCAAAATTTTTTTAGTTTTACACCAAGAAACTTTAAGCTTAATTTGTTTAACTACTTGCTCATGCACTCTTTCACAGACTTGCGAAACTCTCTTTACTTTATAATCTTTACTTCTGAAACACTGCCTCTTCGCGAAGCTGGTTTTATCCCCAATCATGTTACTGACCTTTTGCCAAGTAACCCAATTAGCTGAGACGTTCCTCCAGGTGAATTTTCTGTGACCATCATGCGACTTTTCCAGTCTCTTCTTGTCCCTGTCCCAACTTTTTTGAAACATGTTGCTGGCATCAAATTCAAAATAGCCAATATTTTTCAAAAAATTATATTTCTCTTTCAACATCTGATGACATTTTTGTTCAAATTTCAATTTAGAGTTTGAATAATTTGCACATCAATACATTGCGTTTTTATATTTTACACAGCATCCCAAAAAAAAAAAAATTCCCACAGCGTGACGTCACGCTATCAATCTTTTTTTAAAAATATTTGGCATCTTCAATCCCACCTGAATCTGGAATGCCCAATTGGGGAACTATGTACAAAGCTTTCTCGTTTGCGACCCCTTGCACGCTGTCAATCTTTAGTCGAACTGAATATTGAGTCTAACGTTGGGTAAATCCGTTTGTACCGATTTACCGAGCGCAAGTACCGTTTGACGCAGTCTATGTGAGCAACACATGCTTGCACACGCGCCCTATAGAAAAGCCAGTTTTTGCCCATTTATGCGTGGCTGCCCTTACCGTGGTCGGTCGGTGACAGTCCCCGTTTTCCATTCTCAGACAGAAACAGGGAAGTAAAGTGCCGAAATATTACACAGAGGCAGGCACCCAAAGTCAGGAGTGAAGAGTTCCTTCTCCTGTTGATGGGCAAAAAATGGGTTTTTTGTTGGGGCCGTGTGGACGCATGTTTTGCTCACGTAGATGACGTCAAACGGTTCTTGCGCTCACCCTCAATCGTCTCGGACCCCTCATCTCATGATCAGTTTTGGTTGTTGTCCAGAATCGGTCACGTACAGGCTGTAACCAGATGTGGCGCTCATGAGCTGCCATCATCACTCGTGGCTGACCTAAGCGGAGTCGGTCAGTGACAGTGCGTGTGTTCCATTCTCGAATAGACAGCCGACTGACTGTTGAACGGCGACAGCGCAAATGACGCACCACCTCTCGGTGGCTGAGATCTGCCCGTTACATGCCAAAGGCTCTTTTTCACTCTCCTGTGTCACAAGCCGTTCCATTTTCTTGATGCAGTTGCATTTTTCGTTTTTTTTTGTTGGCTTTACGTAGGCTATTGACCACACCAAAAAGAACAAGTGTACACATCACAAACAGCTCAATGTTTGTTATTACTGAAGTGCTTAGCGCGTGCCCGTGGTGCGCGTCAGGATTACAATACCACGTGCTTTTCTTTATTTCCTCTCGTGCCTCACTGGAAAAGCAATAAAAATCAATCGATCCTTCAATTTGCCGCAAATACAGTACATACCTCAACTGTGCCTTTTTAATGGCGCTGAGCACAGCTCCAATAATGTCCCATTTGGGCACAGTTAGAGTTAATTTAACACTAGTAACTTTGCCATGCATCTCACTGGACAATCAGGATAGTGAGCCTAAAAGATGAGGGCAAGAAACTGGCACTGAGATACACTGTCAATTTATGAAACAGTGTTTGATTTAATTATGGTAAATGTGGGGTGTGTTCCAAATGCCTAAAAGTATTTAAATTCTGTGTGTCGTATCTCCGCAGTGACACATCAGCCCCTTTACCAGAGATGGACTCACCTGCAGAAGAATGTTTTTCATGGACTGCAAGCCGTAGATCCTGAAATCCTGCAGAGCATCTCGTCTTGGGTTCTTTGCTGTCCGGCAGGGGTATATGATCGGTGAAAGAGACCCCAGGCTTGCTCTCTAAAGCTTATGTGCATACTTCTTTCATATTCATATGAAGGAGGAGACAATTGGAGGACTGAGGAGTATATTTTTCTGACCCCATATACCTTGCAGACCCATATATTGGTTCAACAAATGCAGCTGCTGTATTCAAACCTGTGGTAATTCAGGCCTATTTTCATGGTGATACCTCAGCTTCCTCAGATCCCAAATATGTCCTGCTGAATTTCAGGGTAAAGTGTGTAAATTCAATGTGCATAAAATGTACAAGACCTTGATGTTTTCAATTAGATGTGATGCGGAGGCCATAGAGACAGGTCATCCACGGTTTGAATATTTCTTGCATTTTAAGTGTGATGCAGCTTCCTTGAAGCACAGCAACCAGCTGATACAGATTGTGTATCAAAAAGATTTTCCAACTTTGAATGTTCTTCAGGGAAAATTTGCATGAGAAGTTAAAGGGATTAAGATTTCTCCCCCCACCACACACAGGCACACACACACACACACTCACACGTAGACCATGGGGAAACGAAGCCAGACCACCTGCAACACCAGGAAAAATTCACTCTTGCCCATCGGTAGTATTAAAAGAGGAAGAGGAAGATGAAGAATAGAAGGTAGACAGCCTCATCCTGGACTCACTGAAAACATGCAGGTGAGTGCATCTCCAGTATAAATGGTTCTAAAAATGAGTGTTTGGACCTGAAATGGGTCATGTAAGTGCATGACGTAGGTCCCAAAATGAGTCATCAGTCCACTTGGCTATGTTTGTATGCATATTCGATGGATCCTTGACAGGCACTACATTTTTATTTTGGTTTTAATAGAACTAGAGATGTATCCTATTGCTATACCGACATAGTTCACTTGAAATTTATTCATTTGGATTTATTTGGATTGCACTTGCTAATTCCTGAAGTAATGACGATTAACCTTGCGTGGCTGGAGTACAGCATTCAATCACTTCTGAAAGCAAATGATGCTCGAAAACAACGCCGATTTGTTTTTCAATCTGAACGATTTTGCTCTTTTGAAGGAGTATAGGATCCTTGAAGTTACAGAACTTACTAGGGCAGAACAAATGCTTTGAAGTGCAAGTTAATTTATTCATATCTCCTGAGGTTTTTTTTTTCCAATGATCTATGCTATTTGGCGACATGCACTTCTTGAGAACCGAGCACAAGACTTTTCAATGGTGCAATATGACTCGCAAGCCTTTGAGTTTAAATTTGACTGAAGTACGTGTTTGTGCCATTTTGTGCATGAGAAAAATGTGGTTCTTTCACGGTGTGGTGATATACTGCTATTCCTCCCTGCGGTTTCTAGCCACAGGTGTTGAACAGAACGTCATCTCTCCGCATTCGCTTACTTTCTAGTCCTCCCCTGACTGCAGACAGAAATGATTTGTGGTCTCCTCCTGATTCTTCTGCAGGCAACGTGATGCCGCGGCCGCCTGAGGCCAAAGTAACAATGCGTGATCTTCACTGTGGAAGTGGGTCGCTACTTTGCCTCCAGTCAGCTGGAGAGTGTAAGTGGTGCCCCTGCGGAGCATTACTCACCAGAAAAAAGGGAGACAGAAGTTGCGTTCAAATGGTCTTTTTCTCCCTTAAGAACCTTTTCACGGAGTTGGGAAACGATCAGAAGTGCCCAGCCATGAAAAGGGCCGTTTAAATTCTCTAAAAGTTAAGGAAAGGAGCAGCAATGTCAACCTTATCTCAATTAGCAGCGGATAAAACACTGGACCAATCCTCACAAATTATGATGCCATCCCACAATTCCTCGCCGCAGCAATATGCGAAGCAGCCCACCATCCAACCAACCAGTCGCGCAAAAAGAAAAAAAAACGATCAGCAAGGCCCGCGTGATTACATCGCCCAGAGTCAGCGCAGTCGGGTTCTCTTAGAGCTACGATTTTCTTTTCTTAAATCCTCGTATGTTCGCCTTTACATCTTTCCTTAACCTCGAGATATTTTCCATCAAGGTTTAGCAAAAGTTGTCGGGAGTTAGATGGGACGATGTGTTTTGAGCACTCGAACGCAGCCAGAGACCATGAAAAGTTGCAGTCAATGAGAGACTGGGGGGCGTCACAAAGTGCATCAGTCCACGTGTCCAATGCTGACGCACGCACCCTTTGGCCGTTTCTCAAAGCCTAGGCTGCATCCTTTGAAGGTTGCAGTTTTAGGGGTCATCACTTACTTCTGTCTGCTAAACTGACATTTAGGGTTATGGTAATGGAGAAATTTAGCGGTAGGTTTGGGTTAATGGTTAGTTAACCTTAAGGTTAAGTAAACCAGTGACAACTCACTTAAACCGAAGCTGTTTAACGGAGACGAAATGACGTCACGTCAGTTCGGCAGATGGAATTAAGTGACGACCCCTGAAAATGCAGCCTTCAAAGGATGAAGCCTACGCTTTGAGATGCACCCTTTGGGTGACACTCAGTGGGTGCTTCTCAAATCGTAGGCTGCAGCCTTCGAAGGCTGCATTTTTAGGGGTCGTCACTTACTTCCATCCACCAAACTAATATTTAGGGAAAGGAATTTGATTAAATTTAGGGTTAGGTTTTGGGCTAGGTTTAAAGATAGGGATTAGAGTTTAGGTTACAGCTAGGGAAATCAATGATGACTCACTTAAACCAAAGCTGTTTAACAGAGATGAAATGATGTCATGTCAGTTTGGCAGATGGAATTCAGTGACGATCCCTAAAAATGCAGCCTTCGAAGGATGCAGCCTAGGCTTTGAGAAACGGCCAGTGTGCTGGGAGAGTTACATCGGCTTTACGTGCATATCCTCACGACATGGAACCAATTTACGGCCATTTGAGTTTTACTCCCTCTAGGATTTTCTGTATTTTTATACCCGTTTATGCGCGGGTAAGAGTGACCTACTAAAGAACTGATAGTAATATTTGTAATATTTGAGGACATAAAACACTTTTTTGCAGGCTGGTTGCATGTTGCATTTTTGTGTACTTTGAGAACACAAAATTTATTTAGCAATTTGTCTTCAGATTGTCAGCGCCTGCCAGGATGGTAAATTATAACGAATTCACTTAACATGTCACACATTTGATATTGCAAGTATTTTTGTATCCACTAGATGGAGTTAAAGGACCATTCTTGACGCATGCAGCTGAATGCAGTTCAGACCAGAAATACATTTATTAGTTCAAAGGGATAAAAAATAAAAAATACGAATGCAGAATATTTGAATAATAATTATATTGTAATTATTGAATTATATTTGAATAACGAATAACGTAACAGGTAAGAGATCAGTAGACTCCTGTTATAGTTGCCCTTGGTCTGATTTCCTCCAGAGCCGAGCCCAGCATCTAATGGACGAGGGGCAGACTCGCACTTCTGGCAGTTAATCAGTTTAGCACAGGGCACACTCCATTCACTTACACTCAAATACCCATGAACCATTTAGACATTCCAATTAGCCTAACGTGCTGGTCTTTGTTGAGATAATTTTTTTTATTTTTCTGAAGTTAGATCGCAGCACCCAGAGGAAACCAAGAACAAGATGGGCAGATCATGCAAACTCCACCTGTGTCCCAGGCTGGATTTTAAAATGGCCAACCGTGTGACAATGATATTATTAGTGCTTGAATTTCCCATTACTGAACTTCTGGAGCTTTTGAAAACTGCTCGGATTTCTATGACAAGTTAATTAAACCCTTATTTTGTGTACGGGGACATGGCTAACTCATGGCTCTCAAACTCCACTTCTGAAGGAGCGTGGGCTATATGCTGGCCTTTAGGATTAGCATTCAACTGGCAGCCGGTATTGCCTGTAGGTGCGGTATATTCCAGCTCTTGGTGCAGTTATCCTTTTTCAGAGTTGATGGTCCTTAGGCATTGTGCAACATGAAATGTATAGCGCTTCAATAGCAAGTCGGTTTACTGTTTATGTTGTCTGTGCAAGTGTTACCCTGACTACTTCACAAAACACGCATCAATGCACTGTCAGAGAAGTGTGTACTATTATAAATCGCCCTTGGGGGTGTCTGCCAAAACAAAAGGCAAATGTTTTATAAAAGAGCAGATGATGATTCAGAACTTTTTGTTTCCTCTAGACCAGTGAGTCATGAGTAACACAGGAAGTAAATCAACTAAATTTAGATCAGGGCTGCCTGGACGAGCAGATCCGGAAGACTGGCAGTACTGCTTGTTTTCATGCCGACCCGATAAAAAAAAAATAATAATAATAATATATATTTTTTTTTCCCCCAACAGCATAAGTGTAATCAGTTGAACAAACTAATGGCAGAAATGAACACCCTCTGGATAGTTAAAAACCAGGAAGAGGGTAACACAGCCCAGACTCGGCCCACCTTTTACAGCCCTGTTCGTCAAATCACGAGCCGCGAGGGCCAAGAACCGCTTGGTTTCCACCCATCCTACAGTTGAGAGTCGGGTGTGAAGTCAGTCCAGCTGATCAACATTGCAGATTGCGAATTACCCGCAAGAAAAGCAAACCAGGGCTAGACTAGCATTCAAGGACAAGATTTGAAATTCCCCGTTCCGTGGGGTCTTACTGTAGGTTTAAAAAAAAAAAAAAAAAAAAGAGGAGAGGGAGAAGAGAAAAAAAAAGTGAAGGGTGCATTCAATCTTATTCGTATAAATCTTTTTCACGGACGGACTGTCACAAAGACGCTTCACTGAGTAAAAAGGGCAGTGCCTAGCTTAATGCCCAAGATGGCAAATGATGCAAAAAAAAAAAAAAAACCCAATACTCAATGATGAGAAACTCCCCAGTGGGAGGAAATCTCAAGAGGAACCAGGCTATAGTGGGCTATAGTGGGTGAGCAAACAAATTAAGTTAAATAAGAGTCTACAAAAACTATGTAAAACATCCAAGCAATGGTGCAAAATCACCTCCAAAATTACTCCTCACTTTCTAGTTTCAGTTGCCATACCTGGATTTGCCTGTTAGTGCTGCACTTTAAATGAAGAGGGTGAACTAATTGGTAGAATCACCGGGGAAAGTTCGCAAACTCATGAAATTTCAGGCTTCTCACTTTCGAGCACCCAGACTGTCGAAGTGCATAAAGGCTCTGCCCATCTCGCGCTTCAACCCCAATAAAACGCTGCCATCTACGTCAGAGTGGCTTTTCACTGGCTATCGCAGACATTGGTTGATAAAGGGTGGAGTCTCATGCTGTGCTCCTCCTATGACGCGGCCAGCGAAGACCCCCAGGCGGGATTTTCTGGAGCTCCTCCTACATTTCCCAGCCGGCAGGACGGTGGGAACCTCTCGCCGAAAGGCTCATAATTGGGGGGCTATTTTTAAATCACGGAGCGCTCCCGCAGGACGGTCCAGAAACGACCCTCGTGAGAGGAAGGAATGCGACCTCGCACAACTCTCCAGATGTGATGGAAAACATCTGGGCAGCAGAGATCCGACGACCGCCCCCCCGTTCCCTCCGGTGTAGCCGATGATAACGAGGTTTTTAAAAGCCCGACCATGGAATGTGATGCGTGTTTAAGATCTGATTTAGGCAGAGGGGGAGAGGGCTGAAGTATATGCACTACATTTATTGATTATTATTTTCATTATAGGGAGGGCAGAGTGGCCATGTGGATAGAATAATGCAAGGTGGTCATGGATTGAATTCCCAGGTGAAAAGCCTTTTTGCGCAGTTTACATATTTCCCCATGATCAAGTGGGTTTACTCTAGGTACTCCAATTTCCTCCCACAGCCTAACATGCATGTCTTTTACGAATACCAGAGGCCACTCAAGAGTCGCCACTTAGTGTAGAGTGAATGAATTATGATCCTTGAAACAGACTGGCTCACAGTGCGGGGTGTGTTCTTGCCTCTCACACACTGTGCGCTGCGATGAGTTGCAACGACCCAGACAAGGAATTACTGGGTTATATAACGGGTGAACGCGACAGTCATCATCATAATCCTTTGTATATGCAGGGTTGATTAAGCACACATACCCTGAGAAAGCCCCACAAAGTAGCCCAATATGCACATCCTTCAACCGTCGGTAGAAACCTCCAGAAGTGCAGGTGAACAAGCAAGCTTCACTCTGATAGGGTTGGGATTTCTGTTCCAAACGCGCTAGCCATCAACTTCACCTCCCAATTATGGCCTGCACTCTGTATGGCGTCTCGCATAAGATCTAAACTTTGACATTGTATCCAGAGGGACACCGTAATCTATATACAATTACTGAGTTGGCGATTTGCGTAATTTCACACATCTCCGAAACCACCGTGAGTGTGTGTTTCCCGCATACACTGATATTACTGTGTGTGACAAAGACTGTGTGCTTGTAGGTTTCAACCTTACTTATGAAATGAAAACTGCATGTCGATAACCGGCTAATTCAATTAGCCGTTATCGTGCGTGGCACAGGTATCGGCTAGTCTTCATTTATTTCAACGCAGTGGCTATTGTCCTGGACGCCGGCTGTATTACTCGAGCGTTTCCTGTTATTGACCCGGATGCAACTTATAATTCAGGACGAGCGCCCCCACTTCGTCCGGCTCAATAACTGGACATTTGAGACTATGTCCTGCTATATTACTCAGCCTTTACCCGTTATTGACCCAGCGGCGTCTGGGTCAATAGGCCCCACCTCATTTCAAATGGTCAGTGTGGCGACGTAACGATCTTATCCTTCGAGCGGAATGAGGATTAGAGGACTGAACTTGCTTTCGTACTTCAGAGAGAACCCAAAATTCAAAACATGCGAGCATTCAAATATTCCAACATTGAGCAGGTTTGGCTTTATAATACACTTTTGACACCAGAAGCAATCAAAAAGAGCCAAAAACTAATTTATTACTTGCTTATTTTAATTTAAAAAAAGATTAATTGCAATTTGTTACACAATTCTATCGAAACACTTCCATGTTCTTGGTCTTGCAATACAGGCAATCTTAGGCACACAAAAAGAATGCATACAACATTTGCATTTTTTAAATCCCAAAATACACAGAAGAGGAAAAGGTGGTAATCGATAGCTGACTGCGTTTAAATTTCCGCAGAGGGAAATTAAAAGTGGAACGGTCCTTGCCCGCGTTTGACCTTCCTTTTCCATCTCCTGGTAGAAAATACCACCGTTGATTTAGCCAGTTTCGGCTGAATTACAAAGATAAGTTTCAAATTGAAGAACATCGTCAGAGAGTGAAGCTAGGCTGGCATAAGCGAGGAACGCGTTTGAGTACGACTGGGCTGTGCTGCACGTATCCATAGCATCAGATAACTAGCAATTTTTCCATGTAATCACAAAGTAAAAAAAAAAAGAATAAAACATCCTGAAAGAGAATAACCATATTAAATATACTTCAATATATAACAATTACTTTTCAGAGCGGTGACGCATGACGTTTGGCCATTTATACTGCATGTAAAATTTGCGCTGTGGAGCAAAGTGCAAAACCTCATTAGCGAACTCGCTTATTGTTGACACGGGGCACTAAGCCACTCGCACCCAGAGAAATACTACACATCATTAGTGAAGCTGCTAAAAATACAACATTCCTACATTTTCATGAGAAATTTGTAGATTTCAGCGGTACAGCAACAAGCTAAGAGAGAGGTCGCTCAAACACGTAACCAAAAGAATGGATCCTAGCGCATGGGCATTCGTTAAAATGAAAAAGGAAAATGAAGCCAGAACTGGCAACGAGTGGATGCTATAAAAAGTGAACTCTACTGTGTAACCAGTGGTCTAATTACAACTTCCTTGTGAGGTCAGAGTAGTGTTAGAGCCCATTAGTGTTCCATAAAAGGACCTCTTCAGACTAGAAATGCACTGCTGCTTACTCCAAGTGCGCCAAGTACAGACGCAGTGACGGAAATCACAGGAGGCGCACTTCCCCGCCACCGCAAATATTTTAGCCTGTGTTCACTACCGTTGTCATATCCGCAGAGACTATTCCTGATATAAATAAGAAAGGAATCGGGACTCGATATTGAGCGGAAAATCTGAGGTAAACAAAAGAACAGAAATAATAATATATGCACATCAGGAGTGATTCGGAGCACTGATTGCGTCCACAACAAGCTCAGAGAAGGGCTTCATGAGATACATTGATTTTTTTTTTTTGGCAATCCCACCAAAGAAATGAAGAGGACTCTTTGTATGCGTGTTCATTTTTGGCTTTCAAATTTGGTCCTCTTAACGTTTTGGCCACGGACAGTTCAATTCCAGGCTAAAGGTGTCAGAATTCTGCATGGTATGAGAGATTTAGAATGGCATCAAATTATTGATAAAACCAACACAGAATCCCAATACCATGTTGTTTGAAACTTAGAGTCTTGTTGACTAGATGTGGCGCAAGTCACATCTAGTCAACATGCTTGCGCCTTGTGCACGAGTAGCAACCACATAGCCCAAGCGCAATGCAAGAAAAAGCATATAATCGATGTTGAACCTCTTTTCAAACACTGACGCGGACAAGTGCCATTTTTCAGTTTCCAACCTCCCAAAGGTCATCTCTAAAACATTAAAAAATCTCAACTTCTTTGCACAATTTTGTATGTTTCTTCTTCCAGTCCAGTCTGGACTCCCTCACCTCACGCAGTGCCGAAAAGCCGAATTCCGAAGGCTATAAACAAGAGACGACCAAGCGCACAGCTGGCTGAGCCACACAACAGGATCGTATCAGGTGCATGCTGGGATGACGCCATTAATACCACAATCTACACAGTGATCGATCAACTTCATTGCTGCCAAACTGGAAAAACTGTGTGAACCCCAACAAGGAAGAAGCACATTTTGTCTTTATCCCAAACATTTAAAGCAAAAAACAGAAATACAATGTCTTTTCATTTTTTGGAAAAAAAAATCCACGTCCTCCTGTAGTCCCGCCCCCTCCATGTCATGCTGGTGCTGTTCGTTGATTGGCTTTGGCGGGGAGGGGAGGTCTTACTTATTGGCTTGACTGCGTAGAAGGAGATGGCAATAGGTTTTTATTATTTCAAATCAGGAGAAATAAAGAATTGCACAGTCAGTCTGGGGCTGGTGGAGGGGGAAGGGAGTTGAAGTCCCACAGTTGGCACAGGGAGGGCTGGACAGGGAGGGGCATAGAGGTGTCTTTATGGAGATGGTACAGACACCTCCAGCAGCCGGTTGTTCTTCCGTTTGCAGGTCACACTGTTCCCGTTCTTTGGCCCCCCTGGGATGAATTTGACACACACTTTGTCCTGTTTGAACTGCACCAGGAACCTGTGGGGCGAGATACATAACCAGGTGATGTCATGCCATCTTAATCACGAGGATCAATGTGTGTCTGTGTCTATGTGCGTATCAATGTCTATGTGTTTGTCTGAGTGCATCTAGATTCACGTCTATGCATGTTCATGTCTGTGTGCCACTACGTATGCGCGTCTGCGTACACGAGTGAGTGCGTGAAGTAGTGAGTGTGTGAACGTGTCTTTGCGCGACTACATGCTTGTGTGCAGTATTGGCAATGCCTGATTGCAATTTTCACCAAAACTGGCAATGCCCAAAAGTACTTGGGACAAAAAAAAAAAACAACAAAACAGATGACAGAGGGGGGAAAAAAAGGGATTTTTTTTTTCAGAAGTAGTGAGCTCTGATTGGCTGAAAAGCAGGAGGAGTCATACTCGTCTGAGATGTCGACATTGATCTGTTCCCTCTCTGTGGATGCTGCACCGGTGCGGTGGAGCTTGGTGATGATCTCGATCAGATGATCACTGCTCAACAGGAAGTCCCCTTTGGATGCAGAGGCAGTGCCCTATGGGTAAAAACCAGCAATGAAAATGCAGAGCAGGCAATATCTCCTAACTCATGAACCATAACCAAACTGGTATACGGCAACCTTAACACAACGCTACAAATCGGGAATAGCTTGACTAAAAAAAACAAGATGCGTTTGTGAAACACTGATGCCCTCGTGCATAACATGCACATGCTAACCATTAAAGGCCTATCATGAATCAATGAAAGGTTAAAAGGTGAAGGTCACAAGGTCAACATTCATTACCTCATCATAAAGGCCTTATCCTAAGGAATACATATGCCAGGTATGAAATGCCTATTACTAGCTAATGAAAAGTTATGGCCCATGTTTAAGTTTTTGTCACCAAACGTCATGCTCCAAGGTCAAGGTCACAAGGTGAAAAGTCATGACCCCATCTGAAATGCCTCCTCACAGGCAATGCATATGCCAAGTATCAAAGTCCTATCACGAGCCGATCAAAAGTTATAGCCATGGCAAAGTGCGGACACAGACAGACAGACAGACAGACGGACAGGTGAAAAACTATATGCCCCCGAAACTTCGTTTACAAAGGCATAAAAAAAATCATAGGGCTATACTGAATTTTAACCAGAAGTAGTACTGCTGACGAGCACAAGTCTCTCTAAATCTTACCACGGTCTTCAATGCATAAGATGCTGTATGTTTTTGCCGATGAATGCTGGAAAAATATATTTTTGGTTGCCAGTTCAAATCAGCAGTTTCAAACGCATTATGGAATGCTTAGCCAAAACCAGTTTGGGTCAACTGTGACCAAAGACAAACGGAGTCGAACTTTTGACATGTCAGAAATTTAGGTCCATAATTGGACAAGGTGACTTCAGCCATGACCCAAAGACAAAAGCATCAAACTGGAATTCAGAAGGATCCCAAATACACAGAACCGCTCGGCACGACACAAACGGGAGAAGTGCACAGCACAAATGTGAAAAATAAATACAAAATACAGCTATAATTCTGCCCAAGGCGTATTTTTTCTTTTTATTCAAGCATGCTCAATTAAACCAATTTTAGAGCCAAATAAAGGCAGACTAGCTCTCTTCCTGGAGATCTACAGCCCTTTAAATTTTCATTTCTATGCCAATTTTGTTAATCTGATTATGTTCAGTAGCGGCCAGTGAGAACTGTAGCAGGTGAATGACGTATGCTTTGACAGGGGTGATGTACTCATTTGTTACATGTCTAATGGCACTTCAGCTCTTCCTTAAGGCTATATCCTGTCATTCTTCATACTTCACCCAAGCAAGTGTAGGTATGACACACCAATTAGTGTGCTTAATTAAACTAGCATGCATGCCCCAGAGGAAACCCAAGTGAACACAGGGAGAACATACAAACACTGAAAGGGCCCAAGCCGGAATCAATCAACCACCCTGCTGAGGCAACCGTGCTACCCACAGTGCCCCGTTTGGATTGAAACTGCTCAGAACTTGAGCTCCAGGAACATGGTAGGCCAAAAAATAAGCATAATTCAGTTACCTCTTTAAGGCGTAGGGCGAAGAAGCCGTCGCTCAGGCTGCTGACTGACACGCTGGTCAGGTCTGGAAGCGGCACGCTAGCCTTCACCTGACCAGACTTCTGGTCGGCCAGGACAAAATTATTCTTGGTCAAGAGGAAAATGCGAGGAGCTCCCTGCAAGAAGAGGAAAAAATGCCCAGCTATCAGTCTGAGACACTAACGGGGACCAAATACTCGCCAGTAGCCCTCATTAGCAAACAACTGCGTATACAGCGTATGGCATGAGCTCACATAGCAGTTACAAGATCTCTACTTGCCAGCTGTCATGTGCACCCCACTCAACATTAAATGCTGTAATTGTAAAAAGGAGTGTTCATGAAAATACTCTTACATAAAAGCAGAGACTGCACTCTTATTACAGAGCTAAAATTGTGGAGCATGGAGTCCAATCGAATAATAAACGAAAAAAAAACACGCACGCGCAAAGGTGTTATAAAGGTCTGGGAAGGTAATACACAGGCTGTGGTCTACATGTAATCAGTTTATAAATTCCAGTCTTGTTGGAGAAGGCTCTTCGGTGTCGACTTGCCTTGCCGTTGGCCCGGTTGATCTTATTGACCACGTCCGCAAGAAGAACCTTCTCCTCGACCAAACTGTTGAGTTTCTGGTATTTGGGGTTCTTGCTCATCTCCACGTAGTCTCCTTTGAAAGGCTGAGCAACGCTGCAAAAGAACCACAGACATTCAACATATTTTTACCAATGAATATACAATTCGAAAAATGCGCAAATCATTTTCTGAGCACAACTCAGAGCACATGTCGCAACATACTCATCCGTCTAAGAATGAATGATGAAAGCTCATGAATAATTTATGAGGATTCATTCCAACAGGATTTATATTACATCATTTCCTTGGTTCAAACATCCATTTTGAAATAATTAACATTTTACATATTAAGAATTCATAAATATTCTAGTGTCACAACATTTTGTCTCTCAAATGATACAGAAAGGGTTAAAAGAATGATTAGCTTGCATAGAAAAGTGCAAAAACAATAGGGTGACATTGATTTCTGCTCACCTGCCGGGATAGAGGGCCTTCTTGTCTTTGAAGAGCTCGCTGGCTTCCAGCTTCTCCGCATAGATGGCCTTCTTCTGATCCGTGAACTGGGCCCTGTACTTCTTGCACTGGTCATCAGAAACAGACAACTGCATCCATCACCAAGAAAACTGACCATGTATTCATGAGCATTCTATGGGATGAGATGGCAACACTAACAATTCTTCATCTACCAAAGCAACAGACATGCAGGAATTAATTCTTCTGAGGGTGTGGACTGAGGGGACACCTGAGAATGTGCGCGTTACTCAGGTTTCATATCATTCACACGATCACATATTACCACGGGTACAATTACACAAAACAAATCACATTTCACTGAGGTCTGTGCCACTGCCCTCTGTGACCTCACTCACCAAATTTGATATGCAGGGATATAAATGGAATTAAGTTCTTACAGAGACCTGAATATTCCCGGTTTTATGACTTTCACCCTGCACAGTATGCAGCGCAGTCAATAAGTTTCAGAACACTGACAATTTTGGCTTTGGACTCTACTCAAACTCATTCTTTATAGTGCCATGGTCCAGGTATTCAGGAACTAGACTGAATTTTAAACCTTTCACCTCCTCTTATGGAGATCTCCTTTTTATGCTTAATTGACTCCCCTGCCCAAGGGTGGATTTTTAACCATTTTTCAATTGCTCTGGTCAGGGCTGGGACAAAAACACGGCCCTGGCATTTTCGGCGATGGCGGCCCAACCTGATCGTGACGTGACGGCCCGCCATACACACACATTACTGTTACCAAAAGTTGAAATTAAGTTCAGTCATAGCCTACATGCCCTGGAACTCTACACAAAGGCCCCAGGCCAGAATCAAACCTGCAACCTTCTTGCTGTGTGGTGACAGTGCTAATCACTGCACCACCATGACAAAGTTATTATTATTATTGTTGTTATTATTATTAATATTAATATATTTACATGAATGAATAAGAAAAAGAAATGTGACTTTGGGGCCATTTATAATTTTTCAATAAAACCATTGCACCATTTGGATTGATTCATGCATAACCTTTATGAATAGGCAGTTGCTATGGGAACAGCAGTTTTTCAATGTATTTCAATGTGGAGAGGTACAGCAGTCCCCATTTCAAGCCGTGCCCTTACCGAACCCTAACCCTTCCCCTAACCATTATCCCTTGAAATCGACTGCCGTGCCACTAAAAACTGCCGTGTCTCTAGACGCTTCCTTTTAAATAAAGTTACATATCTTACAGACTCAACAGGGCATAGAATAGCTCACTAGCTTCAGAACCGCAGTACTCGCTGGATTCAAGTTCACTGGCAGGTGATTCTGATCGTCAAGACAGGGCTTCAAATAGAAAAATTTGAATTCTTCCTTGCTGCATTCCAGGACAAATTTTATTTGCCACCGTAAAACAACGAATCAATATGCATCAAATAGTAGGTTATTAACAACTGCTCCATCAGTGGGGGCCTTCTGTAAGCTCAAGCAAATTTTAACCGAATACATAGCCTATTAATTTAACGTCAGTCTTACCGCTTTCCAGGTCCCCCTGCAAATGAAAACTGCTTGCTATATGAGGATCATCGTGGCCAAAAAGCTGGTCAATTTTTTTAGCGTTTGAAAGCCTGAGGCTCCAATCTCTGTTTACTTTATTTTCAAAGCTTTTCCACCTCTCCACTGCTTTCTGACATTTTTGTCTGATCTCGAGAAACGCGTTTTTAGACTGTGAACGCAACTGGGGACATGCAAGGCCATTGGTCAAGCTAATTTCCCAGCAAGCTTGCCTTCTTAAACTTTTAGGACGAAAACAACAACATTAAATAAACTGTACATGGCCTAGGCCTTTGCATTGTTTTTTTTTTTGATCTGCAAGAATTGTTTTTCGGTAATTCCTATATCATACAACAAATATATCAATAGATACTGAAAAATGGCAAAGATGCAAGATAACCGGATTTGTGAAGTAGAACAATAAAGAGCAATATAAACGTGTCACCTGTATTTTACATACCAGTAAATCTCAGGGAAGGCTCTTTAAATGACATCATTTAGGGAGAAATATGCATAACATACATATTGATATTCTCAGAGTGAAATTCCTTTGCAAATTAATTATAACCATGCTGCTATATGCTTGCCTTACTGTAGGCCACTGGCTACCAACAGGCCGCATGCAATTGCGTTTTTTTTTTCCTCCCCTGAGGAGGGAGGGGCTCAGAGATTATTGGGCCAGCCCTGTGTCAATGTAGAAAATGGGCCTTGCTGAAGCGGGCAATAACCCTCAGCCCCGAATGTCACTGCTGCAAGGTCAAAGGTCAGACTGGGACGAAACCTCGAAAAGGCACACCTACCCCCCATGGGGAGTCCACATATGCAATATAAACTTCCTAACCCAAGTGGTTACAGAGAAATAGCCCGGACAAAATTGGCATTGCCTGCCCGCCCGGACGCCCGCCCGCCCGCCCGCCCGCTAATCGCGCGGCGGGGGATAAATAAAGAGATGTCTGAATTACGTCTTGTAATTGGTACGGCCTACTATTACAGCGGCATATAAAACCTCGTAATCTTCACAATGACAAACTTCACAGGAAAATAAAAAATAAATCTAAAATAAAATAATAATAATTATAATAATATAAATGGATAAATATAGTTTAAAATAAAAATGTTTAATTTTGCATGTAAGAATAGTGGACATACGATGTTTTCGTTTATCAGTTTGGAGATACGAGGTTTTATCAGCAGGCCGACGATATTCAAATTTAAAGTCTGGTTTGCGTTTTCCATGGACCACAAATGCGTTTTCATGGTTAATCAGAAAATCCTTTTTCCATGTTTTCCTGATAGCCATAATCAATGAGCTTTGTACAGAGTCTGCCTCTCTTTTGGATCAGTCGCACCTCTTTCATAAGGCCACCTACATTCTGAAGTTAAGCGCTGTGGGCGTGATCGAAGCGAGTAGGGGAGAATACGCGTAACTCAAAAGCGCTTAACTCGAAGCGCGTAAAAAAAGACTTACGCGCTAATGGGAGAATAGACCCCTTAGTGAGTAGTGGTGCAAAATTCAAACTGATCATGCATCTCTGAATATTTGCTCTAAATATGTAAAATCCACTACATTTTGCTGTAAATAAATGAATGCAAATTGTGCTGAAACGTGTAAGCATTCTAAGCAACACATCATTTTACCATGTCATGCCATAAAATGCTATGGTTAACTCAGAATTTAATAAAAACTCTGGGAATCTGAATTGGATACAAAAAAGCGGTCTTAACTTGGGCAAAGCAGTCACTGTTTGGTTTTGGACAAGCTAGATGTCAGAGGGTTAATGAGTGAAAATCTGCCCATTAAGTTGTTATGCGTGTCACAGACTCACCCTCCACAAATGGAAGATTCTCTTCAGCTCCTTATCGGCGTCGTCCAGGAAAGCGTATTGCCGCACCGGCCAGGTTTTGTCGATGGGTGACATGGAGGGCATCGCATTTTTCAGGCCCAGGAAGTATTTCTGCATCTGGAGGAAGATACCAAGGTAATTTATTACGTAGCCCAAAATATGCGGTGAAATACCACTGCATCCCTACATGTTAGGTAATACTGTGATCCTTTAAACAGTAGTGGCAGTAAAAAAAAATAAATAAATAAAAATGAAAAATGAAAAAATACTGCAAAGTGTTCTGGGCTTTCAGCATAAATATGACAAATTGCCTCAATTAACAATCACGCCCCCCAAATATTTTCAAGGCAATTATGCTGTATAATTTGACATGAGCAGTGCCTTAAACCTGCAACCCAAAAGAAAAATTATACAGATGCTCTTCTTCAGATTGAGAATTTACAGCATCAGCAATGTACCTAAAACAGATCTGACTGACCGAATGTAGGGGGGAGGATGTGTAAAGGGCGATGTTCTGCTTTAAAAATTGAAGCCAAGTTAAACTTTGAGAGGAGGACTCTGGGTTCCATAGACTTAAGAACCTAACTGAATAACTATGAAATTCCCACCTCTGCTAAGCTGGCTCTCAGGTGTACGCCAGCAGCTGCAATATTTATTTCAGTCAAGTTTCAGATTACTCACACAAAACCGTTAAAATACACGTACGATCATAAAACGCATAATGGAGATATGAAATGGGATACACAGATAAGCTATCAGAGGCTTGAGAATAGGGTCCCAGGCACGAAGCAGACAGTATTTAAAATATTTTGAAAAACATGTCTAGATTTGAAAAAAAATACTGGCAACATTATAATGTAGTGAACCACAGCTGCGGGCTCACTGTAACAGCTCACAACACAACATTTAAGAGAAATTGAGAGTTATAGATGGTTTGTCCACCAGTTTTCAAAAGTATCAGATTCAGAAAAATTGTCACGTTGCAGAAATTTCAACGTACAAATCGATAATTTTTGACTGATTCAACAGACTCAAACAGGTAATTAATATTAAAAACGGTACAAAAGTTTCACACCTAGAGAACTAGGCAAGTAAAAGAGCGTGGATGACGGCAGCCATGTTTCATTGATCAGAACTTTTCACCTCGTCTCAGCTTGTGATTATTGAAAAGAAGTTTGAACTAGTGGGGGGGGGGGGAATCTGGAGCAAATCACTCACAATCCTCTGGATGGTGAAGTTGTAGATCTTTTTTCCAGCATTGGCGCGGAAGAACTTCCTGTACTCCCGGCGGACCTGGAAACCACAAAGAAAGCTTTAACCAAAATCCAGGGAGAGTCTCAAAAGGGCCAAACCAAGAGATTCATCTGATAGACTGCAGTGACGCTGCGATGCCGGTGACCACCACGCATGCATACAGGACACTGAAGCAGTGCTGCCCTTACTGTGATCAGACGCCTGTCGGGCCTCTACTCATACAAAGAAAAACAGGATTAAGTGGGAGGAAAACAAGTTTAGACACATGGGTGTGGTGAATGAGTGCTTTACCAGGCAAGAGATCTACCCTCCAAGGGATTTCCTACAAGCCTCAAATAATACATTTGAAACAGAGGCACAAACGAAATAGAACCAAATGGACCATAACCAAATAAACACGGCAAACAAAGCCCATATTGAGATATAACGTTGAACAGCGATGATTCTAAATCAGGTGAACGGAGATGTAGTTGTGATAAAATTTTTGCAGCACAAGTGAGGGTTCGAGAACTGTTAATCATGGGTAAGGCTGCCCCTGCTGCGGAAATAGTACTTGGATACACACTTACACATGATAAAGCACTCACTACACTCTCCCACAGAGATTACACAGTGATGCTTGCTGTGGAGTCAACATGTATAAAACAGTGCAACACAAACCAAAAACAGGTGAAAGACTGGACTCTGGACACACACGAAAACGACGTTCTGGATGCTGCATGTACTGCAGGCAGCTGACGGCTATAGAGAAAGCTTGGGGATGACAGCATCCCGTTTAACACAATAGGCAAGACAGACGGAGGCAGAAAGACAGGAGGACAGAATGGCAGGCAGCCTCAGATACATCAGTTGCGGTCGTTGACTTTTGAATTTGCAGCCTAAAAAGTGCAGGTCCTCCGCAGAAGAGGTATAAAAGTAGCAGCGACTCAATTATCCTGAGTCGAATTATCTAAAGCGCTGAGATTATCCAAAGGGATTTCAAGTCCACTTTATGTGGCTGGAGCAATTCTCCACCTTACCCTGCCGCACATGGAACAGCCGAGTTATAGCACCTGGAGATGAGCAGTCTATAAATAAATGTTTCAACAGAAGAAACATGGTTGGGGCCTCAACATTTTTCATTTGGTTTAGTCAGATATCAAATCGCTCCTTTCCTGCACTGTGATTTGACAGAGTGAGTGACAGAGCCGAAACCTGGTCTTTCGGTGAACACATGCTTTCTCCCATCCCCTCCCATTTTACAGTAAGGCCGGACGATGGTGAGGAGGTTTAGGGTTGGGTGGTACCTTCAGTCCCAACCAGTAGGCCCAAATGACGGCGACTGCGTGCTTACGCCTGGCCTCCTCCTTCAGCCGCTTCAGCTCCCTGCGTGCCTGGAGGTGGAAGGGGGGTACGGGAGAGAGTGGGGTGGGGTGAGAATTTAGGGTACACCACCCTGAAGTTTAAAGCCGCGTTTCCACCGAACGTGAAACAAATATTTCACTCGACCACAGATTCAAAGTCAATGCAAAGAAGCTAAGACACACTAGTATGCACCAGGTGACGCAAATGATGCGGGGAGACGCAGCGCGACACAGCGTGAATGGCTCGCGCCATCAGTGCGAATGCACGAAATTTGCATTTCCCTCCACGTCAAAATATTATTTTGCTAAACATTTGTGTGAGTAAAGTAGTATTCTGAATAGCATCATTGCTACGAGCAGCAACAGTGGTTAGCTAGGCTACCTAGCTTCATATTTAAACCGCAGTCAGCTGCATTACTTGAGATAATGGGAATGCTACATAGCTTTCTAGCAAGGTAGCTACCAAGTTAGCGGTGTCAAATGACCTATAGGATCTGAGTTTCGCAAAAAGAAATGGCGGTCTAGCTCAACATGGGATGTGACTACATCAGCTGTGTGAATATTTTTTTCTTAAGCAGGCAAAATGTTCAAAATGTTCAAATGTTGAGTGTAAACAAGGCTCAACTAGAATTGCTATTGGTCGGCAGGGTGAATTCACGTGTCAGTCTTCTGCCAGGTTGTTCTCCCATAGAAATGAATGGGATCTTTGCATGAAAAGGACAGAAAATAAAAATTATCCCACGGTCAGACTCCCGCAAATAAAGCGAGGAGAAATTTCGTTTCACGTTCGGTGGAAACACAGCTTAAGGGTGCCCGGCCAATTCCAAAACAAAACTTAACCGCGGAGCAACTGCAACAAACTATTTTTGATATGTCATACCAAACGCCAACTCTGAATCATTCGTCTAGTCACTACAGATCTACGGGGCTATATAAGCGTTATACGTTGTACTAATTAGCCTTCTCAAGTGTAGCATACTGTTTATTTATGCCCATAATGGACTTTTTTTTATAAAGACCGACAGCTAGCATTGCAAACAGAATTGATAAGCTAGCGCCAACATAGATAAGTCAACGTTAGCATTGCTAATACCAAAGATAAGCCATTGGTAGCATTCCGAACAGCATTTTCTTCATAGACTGCGCTATACAGAGTGAGCCAACTGCAGCATGAGCTACTTGCGATAAGCCAGCAGAACAGGAGGACGTGGCTCATGGAAAAGGAAAGCACCAGCTATCGAGTCCCTACCCTTAACCCGCCTGACTTTCCTGCATTTTAGAGGACGAGACAATCAGTGGGCTCATAACAATCACTTAAAATTCACGTTATTGCTCCTTTCCCTTGTGCCTACCCAGAAACTGACTGAAGTCCATTAAAAGAGTCAGTAAATATGAATTGGGAGTTTCTCAGAGGCATCTTCATGAAGAAAACGTGTACGTGTCCTCTGTGGAAGTTCTGTTCCAGAATGTGTGACGAATGATTGATCAGTGAATCTACCTCTGCCTAATTGCCATGCATTTGCCAAGATTAACTGACAGCGATTCCCTCATCTCCACTTCCTTTTCACACTTCTCCAGCCTCTCCAAAGGGCGGAGCGAAAAGAAAGGAATGAACAGATGAAAGGTGATAGAAAATAAGCTACTGTTATGAGCCCAGATTTGAATGAATCTCAAAAATACCTGGCACTGCTATTGAATTGGTCACAGCCATTAGAAGATTTAATTCACAAGCTGCACACCTTACCAAGTCAATCGCAAAATATGCAAGGCTAAACAATAACTGACGGTCTTTCCAATACAGCACGACACCTAACTGGGGCTTGAGGAGAGGATGCTCAGAACAGGCTAATGTTTGGCCATCTCTGAAAAACCGGTAAATTCTGAACTTCATCTAAAAATAAACCCTCCTACCAATAATTGAGAGCAAATGCTTTGTTCACAGAGGCAGGACTGCACACTACCGAGGATCAGCGCAATGCGGAAGGAGAGTAGTGCAAGAATGCATGCAGCAAACAGTTCAACTACACATGCAGCATGTGCAATAGAGGGGTCCACTGCGTGCAGAAGGTTCTAGAATGAAATGCGTGAAAATGGAAGCATGCTGGAATAAAAAAAAATTAAAAAAAGACCACAACCTAGAAAAAGGGGGGGAAAAATTAATTTTAGAAATGCACATGAATACATGACTCCGATAGAGTTGAAGGGCTTGGAAGACCTTTGAGAAGCTGGCTGTTTGGATTGTTAAAATTTCAAGCACTGCACTGCCTTCGATCAGTAGTGTTTTACTGTCCAAATAAGAACATTCTGATCACATATTTGAGACCTCATGCTGCAATAAAGGGCAAGAGGGCGGAGCAAATATGACCATCTGACACCTAATTGGGCACTGCCCACAGTGAAACCAGGCCAATACAGGAGAACATCTCCTGTATCGAAACAGACTCAGAGTCCATTCAGATTGTATCCTCTACTCCGTTCCTAGCGGGAAGGGTCAGCCTAGTCAATGACAAACATCCCCAAAAAATTAAAATAAATAATAAAATGGAAAATGTCTTAGTGGAAACATCCTTTTGGACTCGACTGGGCATTCTCCATGGTCTAACATGCACTACTCATGCGGGAATGACGGGAAAACTGCCACTATGGACATGTAGCATGCTGCTGTGGTAGGAGGATGGATGGGAGTTCATGGTCATCTTCCCAATCATGCCATCAGCTTGATGGGTGGAGTTATTTTTTTTTTTTGTTGTTGGGGGGGTGGGGGGTGGAAGAATCTCAAATACCTTCGTCCCCAGCCAGGAGGCCCAAATGACAGAGACTGCATGTTTGTTCCGCGCCTCCTCCTTAAGTCGGCGCAGTTCCCTCCGTGCCTGAGGGGGGCGTTATTTCATTTTGTTTATTTTTGGGGGTTGGGGCAGGGCGGGAAGGCATATTAAAAACAGAAATAAGCAGCACAGGTCTAACAGAGGCAGAAGAAAAGGACACAGAAGATGTTCACATACAGCTCCTAAGAACAGTAATGAGACAAAGGTCCCAACCCTTCA
Organism: Gymnothorax reevesii; assembly: GCA_029721435.1. Classification (NCBI taxonomy): domain Eukaryota; kingdom Metazoa; phylum Chordata; class Actinopteri; order Anguilliformes; family Muraenidae; genus Gymnothorax; species Gymnothorax reevesii. The sequence continues at coordinate 59,235,792 of CM056586.1, read as the reverse complement.
TGAAACATCAACTACATTAACCACAATCTACTGCCCAGTTCCAGTAAGCATCATTCTGACTGGCCTCTGTTCAATTATACCTAGCATTCAGCACAATTCGGGGAATGGGCCAATCCATGCCCCACACCAGTAATCCAACTGTTCAGAAAAGATCCTAAACACACAGATAAGTATTTATCATGTCTAGTGACAGAATGGAGATATATTGATAAAAGAAGCTTCTGACACTTGATAGAATGGTTTGGATCGAGTGCATTTTCGAGCCAGATGCTGAAACTTCAAATAAAGCGACAAGGGGAAAAAGAAAGAGTATATGGATATTAATAACAGCAGTAGAGAACTTTTTTTTTTTTTAAATGAGTGTTTCTACAGGGGGCTAGAATTACGATATAACATCGCTGGACTTGTTCCAAGATTCAGTTACACCAAACTAAATTCTTGAACGCTTGACTAATAAAATTTGAGCCGTCAAATTTCCTCTGACATTACTCTTTGAAGCTAATGTAACCAAATAAATAGCTTTTGCTGTATATAGTATCAGCTACAAACATATGGGGAATGACTTGATGACCCTATACTGTACTGTGATCAGTCAGTTTTTTCCTGTCATCAGCAGTTAAACAGGCTTTCTGTTCCAGCACTTCACAATGACGTGACAATGGTGACCAAAATTCGCAAAAACTGAAGATGTATCTGCGTAACAATCCTAAAGGGAGAAATCAAAGTGTTGACCAACAAGATCAAATCATTATTTATGCAAGCAAATCCAAAATCAAAAATGTCAAGAAAAAAAAGGTTAGTACATTTTATTAAATTAAAAATGGTGTTATGGGGTACAAACAAAAGTTGTTAGTTTGTCAAGTTGCACACAAAAACAAAAATTCCTCCCAATCCAAAACCTGGAAGTGCAAACCTGTTCAATCATCACAAGAGGATGCAAAGTGTTAGTGAGACGCTGGACATTGGGAGTGGGGGTGGGGAGTGGGGGTGTTCCAGTGTTTTTTTGGGAGAGGGGTGCGGGCAGGAGTGGGAAATGGACGAAGGGCCAGGGAGTGGTTAACGTGACTGGCAGGCAACCCAAATACCTTCATCCCCTGCCAGTAGGCCCAAATGACGGAGACAGCGTTTTTGTTCCGCGCCTCCTCCTTTAGTCGGCGCAGTTCCCTCCGCGCCTGGCGTGGGGTTGGGGGGGGGAGGGGTGTGGGCGGGGTCGCAGCGAGAGGGCGGAGATTAGAGCGAGGAAGGGGAGAACACAGACAGAGAAGCGGCGGTGAGATGTGGAAGCTCCCAGCCAGAGCAGGATGGAGAGAAACAAGGTTCAGGAGGGAAAAAAAGCAGCGTAAAAGCAGCTCACCTGCCAAATACCTTTTAACAATAATGCCAACCGCTTTAAATTCGCCAAAGCCAAAAGTTAATAACACAACACTAAAAAGAAAACGCCCACTTTCAGATAGCCTCAATACCAGCTTGTCATTTCTTGCGGTTATTGACTTCGCATCAAAAAAAACTGAGCTTGTTGAGAACAGCGAAGTCCAACAATTTGTCCAACCAGAGCTTTGCTGCAGATGGCAAAGACTAATGATTGACACAAACTGGCAGTAGACCATTACCCATTGTCTATCGTTGACCCAGTTACACCAGCAATGCTAAAGGCTGTCCTTGCATTTTGTTTAAGATGATTCAGTAATATTATATGGAAAAGACAAAATGCAGGCAGCAGTATATGAACCATAACTGTCCCAGAGTTGCTTCAGCATCCAGATTCAAGACATAATGCATGAGTTGCTTTGGCTAAAAGAGTCTGTCCACAATTTAGTGTAATGAAACCATTTTCAGCAATGGAGCAGGAGTTGGTGCCCCAAAATGAGATGGCATACATTTTTCAAAGTGGTTCTAGCACTTGCTGGTGGAAATGGTCAAGGCTATGGAAATATCCGGAAAGACTGCAGCATTGCTGGTATATGACAGCAACTGCACCCGAGTGTGAAGCTGCAATATAAGAGCAATGAAAATGATGGAATGATATTTGAATGATATCAAAGCGCCCTGACACCGGACCCCTTTCTTTTCGAGTGATGTTTTTGTGTGGCGTCCCAGAGAGCCATACCGTACCTGTGTCCCGTGCCAGTACGCTGCGATAGTGGTCACTGCCTCCTTACACCGCTTCTGGTATTTCAGCTCCCGCAGGATCTTCCTTGCCTGCAGATGGGTGAGGGCGTGAACACACATCCAAATACGCCTTCATTTTCTATGGAATACATGGCCTGTGCCTTTACATTTGTACATGGAGCTGACAAATTTGGGCTGCAATGGAGCTCTAATGCTTCACAATGTTAATATGCTTTCCAGTGAAAACAGAAAAAACAAGTCGACATGGTCTACAACATCCCCCGCCAATCGTGCACTTCTCATTTTCGAACTCAATCAAGGCCTTTATGGTCTGAAGTTACACACCAAATTTGGTTACTGTATCTGTAGTAGTTTCTGAGTAAAGCTGTCCCCTTTATCTCGGACAGACGGACGGACGGATGCACACACGGACGGACGGATGGACGGAGGTCAAACCTATATCCCCCTCCCACTTCGTGTTGGCGGGGGATAATAATGCGCCAAGAACAGATGAAAAGGACTACATTGCATTGCAACGCTCACTGGTTAAAGGCACAATATTATCAAGGTGCCTGATGCAGAGAATTGGCTTGTGTGGTCTGAGGAGTGACGTGAACATACCTTCCAGCCCCTGATGAACGACTGCATCACTATGGTGGCGCTCTTGGTCTGCTGGTATCGCTTTTGTTGCTGCAACACAGCAATAAGGGGAAAAAAAGCTTTAAGAAAAAAGAAAAAACAGGCAAAGCAATGTAAACCCCCATTCAGAAATCACAGCTAGAGTTTTAGAGTTACATTTTGCTCAGCAATGGAATGCCATCTCTACTTGGGACATGGTACACAAAACAAAGAAAATGACTCCGCTCATTTTGTGTTCTTTTTTCTTTTTTTAGCTAATGAGCACCAAGTTCTGAGTACGAAAAAAAAGCATGTCTAATGGTCTAAAACAGACTTAAGAGAAGTCAACAGTTGGTAAAGATAACTTTAGCAAATACATCCAGTCTCCTGGATATGCCAACACCAATGGCAAAAAGACTGCGGAGAAATTACTAGCATTTTAGGTTTGGGCATTTCATCAACTTGTAAATAGACACAGCCCTGCTGTTTAAAACAAACTCTACACCAGCTCTCTGTAGGAAGTGTAGAGCTATAGGTACTAGGGCTGTCACTTTTTATTCGAAATTCGAACATTCATTCGAACCTGAGGGTGAAAGTTCGTATTCGAACTGAAATGAGACGTTCAAAGTCAAAATACACCCTCTATCAGTGAATCATGCAGTCTTAAGTAGTTTGACATTTGACCCAGCAGAGGGCGCCCTCAGAGAAACTTCTCCGATGTACACCCTCTTGATCTCCAAGCGTTAGCAAGCGGAGCAACGAGCGGACAATTGCAACACCAAAATATCTAAGAAACGCTGTGTGGAAGTATTTTGGATTTTACTGCGTAGATGGTAAAATAAACAAAGTTAGGGCCATGTGTCGTTATTCGCCGTAATCCGCAATTATTCAATGAACGATTATTAATGAGATAAATCCTCGTGCATTGAAGTTTCAGTTTCACTTGTGTAAATGTGGACGGTCACCGCAAGTAACACGGAAAGCGATTATGACTCCGGACTTCTCGTGCTTCTCTATACTCAGAGATTGGAAACAATGCATGTTTCATGATCGTTTAAATTGTTTAAATGAAAAAAGACCATTTGAAACGTCTTTTTGCAATTCAATTACTTTCAATCCCTCAGTAACGACAAGCTCGAGAATTCCCGAGTCATAGTCAATTTCCGTGTTTCTAGTGGGGAAATCCGCTGATCCACCGTAATGCACATGAAACTGATTAACTTAATGCATAAGTTAATGGAGGGGCAATAATTGGGGGGGAGGGGGGTCATCACGTTATCATATTTGAATTTCTTTCCAAGTTGTTTTTTTAAAAGGTGACAGCCCTAATAGGTATCCACTACAGCATGTTCCAGGAACTTCCTGCTTTACTAAAGACTGCAATGGCCAGTCCACGGGCAACCAAGTGACGCTGCTGATATTTCTGTGGCCAGACATACATTTACTGACAATTAAATGGGCTAAATGGTGCTTTGTTGGTCATTTCTCATTTAAATGCAGTTCGGTGGATAAGAAACAGTGCAGTGAGGGTTAGAGAACGATCTCACTCACCGCATATCTACGGTACCAAGCCGCCACTACCACCTGACTCTTCTTCATGAGCAGGAAGCGGGTGCGGCACTTCCAGCCGCGGTAGATCTTCTGGATGAGGGTGGCCAGGTCTTCCAAACACTGCTTCCGTTTTTCTTCCAGTGTGAAGAGCTACAGGAAAGGGACATGGGTAGATATAGACCTGGTCAGCCAGGGTCACAACATGGGGAATCCAGCCGGAGAGCATCACTACACAGGCAAATCATCCAGGGAAACTAGGAAGGGAGAATCTACAGGAACAGCTTAACAAAGGAATACTGAATGAAGATGGAGGTATACTGAGTGTTACATGGGGAATGACAAGACAGGGATCATTCTTGCCATATCAGGCATGGCGATTCAACACAGAGCCAAGACACCACTGAGTCTGCTCAAGTCCGCCCCACGATTCATGAGATACTGCGAAACAAAGCAATCCAGTCTGCTTCTTCCATACAGACTACTGTCATCTACATCAGTGAGATTAAAGCACAGATTGCACGTTCTCTCAGACAAAAATAATCCTCATTTGTAGACAGCCAGTGACATCAGACTGGAACGTTGGACTGAATAAGATCAGACTGATAAATCTTTGGCTGCACCATTGCAGGGTACAGCATGTAGAAAACTACAAAGATAATAGGAAGAATCAAATCTTCAAAAGGTTGCTTTCATGTTGTTTGGGCTTGATGAAGTAAAGATGAAGTCACATTACACGTTCCATTCGATCTGAAAGTTTCAGACCAAAATATTTTCATTGTGAGGAGGGCAAACACTGTATAGATTTGACACAAAATTTCAGCACATTTTGGACAACAATTCAACTTTTACACTCTTCAACTAGAGGCACTCCTAGAGTGCAAACCTCCGCCAAGGTAGCACAGTCCAAATCTTGGTGAGTCCGCGCAAAGTTCAGTTATCGCGTGTCATACAATTTGACAGATCGTGGTCAAAATAGGGTCCATCCTTGATGTAATAGCCAGCCGCCACCGACAAAATTTCAGAGATATCCGTTCATTACTTCGAGTTTTGTTCACAAACAAACAAAAACTACACCGATCACATAACCTCCCGCCAACTTCGTTTGGCGGAGGTAAGAGCAGAGCTTCAAATGACACCTAGTTAAAGCATAGCTCATCATACCAAAGGAGAAATCAAATAAACGCCGCACAGAACAATGGAAAGCATAACTACTGCCAGAAGCAGCAACTAAAGTAACTGTTCTGATAACACATTTCTCCATTCCACAAGGTCTGGTGGCAGTAAAATAATTTTTTGCTTCGCCTCTCTCGTTGACGGAGTCTCAAGGATTACATAGTCAGCCCATTCATGAAAAGTACAAAAACAAAGTGGACGGAGATTGCTGAAATTTAAACTGTACTCATTACGTGTTTTTGACCTCTATGTAAAGAGACTAAACCAATTGGTTTATAAGAAAACATTAGCCTGTTTTGAGCTACCAAGAATTTGAGGGTCGCATATTTAAATATCATTTAGCAAAAAAAGTTACAGAAATAAAGCATCCAAATACAAAATAAGCTCCTTAAAATTGATTTGTTTTTGGTTTTAAGTGATAAATACTAAAATCAACGAAAGGGCACATGAAAACCATTGACAGCACTTTATTCCAAAGCAGAGAGCAGGGATAGTACCGTCCGGGGGTTCCTGATGAAGATCTTGGAGCGGCCATATGCAAACTCCTCAGCTGGCACCTGCAGGTCATTCAGAAGAACCTCCACTCCCTCCCTGTAGACACCAAACACACAACCCAAGTCAGTCCAACACTCATCAAATGGACTGAGCTGCATTAAGATGGTTTCAGCATGAAGCAAAGATTTTCTTAACGTTGCTATCAATAATGTTAGGATGGGTATGAGTGCTACCTCGGCATGAAAACAAGAAATGTTCAGAATAAAAGAGATTAAGAGTTTAGCAATTTGGAAATTGACCAGCCCAGTGAAGACCGCTTAGACTCATTGCAATCGAAGTTTTTCTTTGCGAGTACCTTCAGTTCAGTAATTTCCTGGAATGGCAAAGAATTCTTGTGTGGTATATTGGCGAAAATAACAAACAAGCCCCCTCCCTGAGCCAAAATGGTGGGAAAATGTTTCTCAAATTTCTAACAATACAGCACCGTCAATACAATTACCAATTTTTGGTGCTGTGCTCAAACACATTGTATTTGAGAAAACCATGACTGTGACACTTGAAGGGACCAGCTGTAAGGTGCATGAGTTTACACCCATATTGTGTGAACCACTTAAGTGCAGCCCTTTTTAAAAACAGCATCACCGTCAACATATATGGTGACTGCACTACAACAACCCTCATCTCTCATGTAACAAAAGCCTTGTGAAGAATATGTAGTGAATGAAATCTTCCACATTCACCTCAGCAAACAAGTGAAAAGGGGTATTTATCCATATTCAGCAGCTGATGGGCAGGGTGTTACAGTAATACAGGCATGGAGAACCGTCAGGGATTATTATCTTCACTAGGAGCCCATATTATCTCCCTCCAGAAAGTAGATAGCCTGCTAAGCTGGATCTTGTTTTGGCAAAAGGTTCAGTGCAAACAAGCCCCTGCGTGTCACATGATCCACAAACCAGTTATACAGCAGCTTTCAAAGTTCAAAATCTACAGGCATTACAGAGGCTAGACCATGAAACTTTGCGCCACAGGTAAGAGAGTCGAAAGGCCATACGGCCACAAAAGGATCACTACAGCGGGTGTTGGGAAAGTCACCACGGGTAAAAAAATCTTGAGAAAAGCCAACTGACACAGATGCAAATATCTTAAAATTCAAAGAAACCAGTATTTATCTTCTAATAATTTTTGGGTTTTTCTCCCTTTTTTCCATCCATTCTGAACACTGCCAACCTGTTTTGCCCACTGCAGAGAGACCTGCTCCCGTGGACTCAGGAGGATGATGCCGCGGCATCTGATTCCATCAATTCATGAGACGACTAGCCCTCGCTTCTTTACGCTATGCAGTCGCGCCACTCACTGCCTACGCCGTTGGAGGATCACCTAGTCAGCGTACAATTTAGTTTGCACACAGATATGCGACAAACACATTTTACCCGGCTGAGCTGCCATTATCCCCAGCAAGCCTGCGCCAATTGTTGCCTCACCCATGCGCACCTCCGGTAATGGCATGGCCGGGATTTGAACACTCAACCACAGGACTCGCAGACGAACATCTTAGTTGTGCAAACAGTTCTTTAAATGAACATGACCTCCATTACATTTGAATTTGTGGGAGTACAGAGCCAAATGACAGATTTCCACAATGGCACAATCTATTTGATTAGATAGAAGTCAAATAGATGTAAATTTAGGATGGTGGCCCACATTAAAGAATGTATTTAGTAAAATAAGCAAATGAATTATTTCCATTTCCTAACAAAGAATGGAAAAACAATTCATAGTGGTGCAAACTGGGCCAAAAAAAAAAAAAAAAAAAAGTTCAAGACTGTCTTTTCAACAAAACATTTCCAGAATTTGCTTGGCAGTAGTCCGTTTGATACAGCCTAGATTTAGATGGTTCCATTTAGATTAATTTCATTTTTTGACCAGTGCTGTACATGTCGTGTTAATCTGAGCGCCAGTATTTGAGTTAAGGGCCAGTAGATTAGAGGGCAGCGGCGGCTTTACCTGGCAGGACCCTTCCAGTGTGGCCAGGTCTGCTTACAGAGCATCTTGTAGCGCTCCAGGCAGGGCTCATAGGCCTGTCGAAACGCGTAGCCGGCCCGCCGTACTCGTACGTTCTCCATCAAGCCCAGGTAGCGTGCCTGGTGGCATACCAGCGAATCCGTGAAGATATGAGCTGCCTTCTTGTCATTGGGCTTGATGCATCTGAAGAGGAAAAAACATTTTGAGCAGGTAAACCGGAAGCAGATTAGCTAAGGGTTCTTCATGGGCTCTGTTCTTAACTGATCTAACACACACATGCATATCCTCTCAAGGGACTGTAGGTAAATTATCTACAGCAAGCACTTTTCGTATGTTCTTGAATGCGGGGTAGACTACCGTTATTCAACACAGACAAGGTAAAAACGGCTTTTGATTCTGTCACCTTTAAGGTTTAGGATTCCCGGACTGAATAAGGAATAATATTACTCAAGGTGAAATCAGGGTTAGGATTACCTGATGTAGTTGGGGTTCTTGGTTTGGAGGTTTTTCATGAGAGTGCCGACTGATGCCTTGAACTGGCAGCCAGCGGTGGGCGGTCTCTTCAGATTAACCTTGTCTGGGTTTCCCTCTGGGAAGAGAAGCTTCATCATGCTGTGGTTGGCCTTGTACATGGCCTGGGAGAGGTCCCGATACAGCAGGTCATTGTTCTTGTCCACAAAACCCTCAACGCGGTACAGCACCTACACAGGAGATACAACACGCAAATTCAGGCTACTCTGCAATGTAAAATGCCTCACCACGCAGCTCAACCATGACATAAAAACAAAAACTTCACATGGTAGTTAGTTTCATGACAGTAACATGACCAGAACCAGTAAAGCTAAAAACAGAATTAAGAGAGAGTGTGTCCGGTCGCCCGTGATGGCATGGATGTAGCTGCTCCCCCCTCTCCCCCAGTGCCTGCTTGTGACATCTTGAAAACTCTGAGCTCTTGAGCAGTCAGAAGCCATACGCTGCAACTGGCACACTTTCAGCATGAAATTGTGCTTTCTTTGGACAATTCTATTGCCATGACAATCAATATTGACAGGTTATGGTTGGGTCAAGACACCAATGCCCAACTTGGCAATGTAACAACCCCAAGACCTACACATCCCCTCTAAAATCTCCTCCTGGTGAAACCATCTGATAAGCTCTCCTCTCAATGTTTCCCAAATGCACCACACTATGGTTAGATACTGCATGTAGCAGACTGGCTCCTATTTTAGATGCATCCATCCAAAATGCGGAGTAGAGCGATTCATGGGATCTGGAATGAATCATCAACGAGGCAACACTGCCATTTCCATTTGACAGGGCTCGGAAAATTATTGATTTTCAAAGTTGGGTTTCATTATTGAAAATTTTCATGATGGGTCCTGAAGTAAAAAATAAGTAGTTCTCATTTGAGCCCCATACAAGCAATATTCATTTAGTACCCACATTGTGCACCTATAGGCTAAATGGGGGGGAGAGGAGAAATAATATAAAAAATAAGACCCAGTGTCTTTAACGTGCCCTGGATTTGTGTCCGCTCGAGGGAGTTTTCCTGCTCTTAGGAGTTTCACGGTACCTTGCCGGCATAGTGCTGGATTCGGAAGCAGTTGTGAGGAAGGCTGTGGTCAGCCAAGAACTTGGAGTTCTTGCTGAGGCGGCTCTCGAAGTGCTGGTGTTCGGCACAGACAGTGTTCAGCTTCTCCAGGAAGGTTTCGTCTGTCACTGTGCCCGGCCGGAGACATTCCTCATCCAACATGGCCATTATGCCGGTCTGGTTCTGCACAGGGACAGGAGATGGGCAAGTCAATACTTCTTCCCCACCACATTAGCAAATCTTGTAATCCACCAAAATATCTCTCAGAGGAAATAGTTTTGACATACTCAGCAAAAAAGTAATAAAAATAAGATGGTAAATAGCAGAGATATTTTCAACGTTCATTTACGGAACAGAGCGTGCAAGTAAGTACCACACATTTGAATACTTATACTGTGGTTAAGACTGCACCGTTAGTTGCTCACATCACAGAATTAAATAAAGTATTTAGTCAAGCCACATTTCAGAACTGCACGAGTGAAACACCAATAAAACTATTAACAGTAATTCTCTTGTATTTTTAATATATATGGAATGGAGTTTGATGCTAAACTTGGGTGGAGTATGTATTCAGATGGACAACAAAATGAATGGCAAAATCAAAAATGGCTATGCTTTTCTTTGTTAATTCAATTAATCAAACCGACCACTTCACATTAAATTAATTGGTACAAGAAATAAGTGACTGTTCCCACAATCTGAAAGTTTAGGAGCAGAGAAAAACTTACATTCTCAATGAGGTCACAGATGACTGCATTGTTGAAATAATCAATGTTGGTCCATTCAATTCCCTGAGGAAAACAGGAAGAGAGGGCTTAAATTGATTAAAATGTCCAGTTTCACTGCCAAGCGACTGATTCCAGAGACCTAGCTGTTTGAGAATATTGAAGTAAAATCCTAAATGTGTAATGAGAACAGGTAGTGGGATGGTGCAATAGGATTTTGATGTAAAAGATTTTGCACCTTTTATACCACAAATACGTCACCGCACAACCAAAACACTAAGCTATCGACAGAATTTGGAATATGGTACTTCACAGTTCTGCCTCCAACAGAATAATGCAAACTAGTTCCAGAGCACATGTACACCGGGGAAAAAAGTTAAGCATCGATGTAAACAAGTTCCACTTCAGAGGACAAAAATTAATATCATCAATAAACCTTGTTCAATTCTTGTAAATATGGCTCGGACATAACTTTTGAGCCATAGAAAACCAGATTGAAAAGAATTTGATCTTTACTTCACACTTAATTAGCTTTCAAAGAAAGTGATTGAAACGTATTTAATAAGGTTTTTAAAGTATGGACCTGCTGTAATTTAAAGATGGTAAGGAGACCCATGTTTGCCAAAAAAACTGTCTCCTTGAAATCTGAACATTAATTGGTAGGAACAGAATCAATATCTGGGAAAGATGAAACTGCAGCTCTCAGAAGTGCCACTAGACAACCAACTTTTCCCGCATACAACTGAGTGCTGATTCAAGAGAGCATTTTGAGTGCAAAATGCAGGTGGAATGCTTGCTAAAACTTTCATGCAAATGTACGAAGTTCAGGACCGGCTAATTTTCAGAAAATTTTATTTTGATTTGTGGTGCATAACTTTTGCCGAAGTAGGGTATATCATAATACTTTGGTCCAAACAAATTAAAAACTCTATGAGCACAGAGGGCAAGTAATGCACAAATTCTCTTTGCAATAAATATGCACATTCCATAAAATAACTCGTATCTTATTATTCCTGACTGTCATTTTTCATCTTTTTAAAACCACTTTGTGTTGCGCTAAACGTAGATTTAAATGATTTTTTTAAGACCAGGTACATGGTGTTCAAATGGTATACTTCCCACCTCAATTAAAAGACCATACATTAAATAGGCCATTCTGTGTTTTTGACGTACGAAAGTTACAGTGCTCCCTCTCGTAAAGGGCCGGTATTAGAACCTCCATGTCTGTGATATATTGAGAACATGTATGCACAAGGGGAAAAACTTGGCTCTCAACAGTTTGTATACATTTGACCCGGTACATTCCATAAATAGTTCCCCAAAGCACTGACTGCATACCAGAATCCGTCTCTCGCACATAAAGACCGTGGTTAGCACGGAGGTGGTTGGCGGATCTCGGGCGGCCCGTTGGGGCAGTGATTGAGCACGTGCCACAGACGAGGAAAGAACAGGACATGCTCGCCTTGGTAACCAATGAGCTACATGCAAAATGAAAGCAGTCTGAAACTGGGTGGGAAATTGACCCTTGGTGGATTGTGTGAACGGAGCATTGGAGGAGTGAGGAGAGGAGGAGGAGCAAGCATGAAGGCTTCATGCTGATTGGTTATCCTCCAAGCCTCGCCCCCTCCATACCTCCCTCCCAAGTCTTGTGCAGTCTCTTGGGGCGAGCTAGGTTCCCATGCACTGGTTTCTGGAAGGGGGCCAGGGTGCTGGAATATGGCAGGGGGGAGGTCAAGGGGGTTCAGGGGGGCAGGACAAATTCTTGGAGGTTTGAAAGCAAACAGAATGAGGCCCAATCGCCAAGAGCCCGGGGATCAGGGAAACAATGTGTTTACCCCAGCTGGATGGAAGAGTGGATCACCCACTACACATCCCATAGGAGCGAGGGAGGGAGTGAGGGAGAGTGATAGAATGATAAGAGAGCAGGAGAAGAGGAGAGCTGACATGAAGTGCGGGAGAAATTGAAGCAGAAATTGTCCTAATATAGTTTATAACAGAAGCCTGTTATGGTCAAAAACTCTGCAGCAGAAATGAGAACTCAAACTGCCATCAGTATCAAACCTGAAGAACTCTGGTGAGCAGATGTGAAAATCCAGGCAGAGCGGTATGAAAAAGTATCCACTCCCTTACTGACCTTATCTTTTCTTGAATATTGCGCACACTTAATCATTTCCGATCTTCAGCTAAATGTCAATACCATGCAAAGACAACCTGAGAAAATGCAGCATTTCAAATATTTCATTCACTGAAGGACAAAAGCATTCCAGCATTACCTGGCTCAGCTTGAAAAAGACAAATAAATTAATTGGTAATAGAGTCGAACATTTAAAAAAAAAAAAAAACCCAAATTGGAGTGCAGGGCTAATGATCATCATAGTCACAGATACCAATCAAATGGCCAAGTGACTGAGCTGGCATTTATAGCAGACTTTAAATGCGACACTTTGGACTGAGATGGAACTGCAGTAATTAAACTACACTCCGGGCGCAGTTTGACCTCACTCGAAAGTACACCTCCGTGCACAACGGCGTCCCGCCTCACCTCTCGGACATACTCCTCCTGCTCCTCGCGCAGCGTCAGCTCGATGAAAATCTGCTGCAGCTTCTCGTTGCAGTAGTTGATGATAAACTGCTCAAAGCTGTTATCCTGCGACGAAAGGCAGCTTGTTAAGACTTCTCATAAACCTACCATCAAATGGCCGCACTCCACACCACGCCAAGAGGCCAACAAGTTAATTCTCCCCTGTACATTTATCTTCTGTGCTATATGAAGACTAATGGTGTGTGTCTTTTGCAGCTAGCTGTACAGTCACAGTCTAATTCTTCTCATAACACCCCAGAACTGCAAAATAGGAAGAGATTACACTCAGAACATCAAACCCATTCCTGAAGGTAAAGACACCAAAACAAAGACTAACTTCCTAAAATAAGCTGGCATTAAGCCCTATCTGATGTACAAGGGACATGATAGAAGTTCTCTGCAAGTTCCTCTGTGAAAGGACACAGATAAATTAGACCTATTAGTCAAGGGCACTCCTCAACATAAGCACTGTAAAAGAACCCATTTTTAGAATGGTAAAGTGCAAATTAATGCAATCAGCCATTTAATTCACACAACCTCCAGTCTTCATTCAAACGACTCCTCTCCAAACACTGCGGAAAATTACGACCAGATGTGTTAAGTGACATTTCATTTGCTTAAGGTTCCAGTTGGATGGGTTAGGTGACACTTATTTGCTTATGGTAAACAGGTTAGGATTGCAACATTAGGGAAGATCTACTTGAACAGCATAAGGGATGGAGGTGCTGTCAAATTTAATAGATAGGAAGTAGAAGGGAACAGATCATAGTCGCCTCAAAAATGGAACAAAAAAAATAACCTTCAAACTACATTCTGAAATTAGCATAATGAAGCTGGAGCCTGACTATAGTGCCTCCTCATACAGAAACATTTACAGAAGAGAGAGAAGCTCCACCAATCACAGAGCATGCTGGTAAGTTGTAATAATGACAACAGTGACTGGCTGATTCTCAACAAAACCCATTTGGGTTTTGCCGGGAAGTGAACCTACACACCTTGCAGTATTAATTACCAGCTCAAACAGATTGACTAGCTATTACATGAGTAGCGCTTTGTTAGGAGGGTTGATGTCCAGGATTAGGGTTGACAAGATTGGGCCTCCATGTTAATCATTCCTCATAGGTAGAGAAACTGGGTTTGCCCACCAAAAAAAGACAACCTGTAAAGTGAAGGTTTGCAAACCTAGCAAGAGCAAATAGCAGCAATGGTAACAATTAATAATTAAGAAACCTCTGTTCCAGCGCACTGAATCTTGCACAAGTTTCTAAAGAAAATGACAAAATCTTGCAGAAACCAGAAGTCAATAACACAGAAGTTTGTCATGGATAAGTTCTGCGTTTTCAAAAGAGTTTGTGCAGGATTCAAAGTACAAGAGCAAAGCTTCATGAACGCAGAAGTGTTAGCGAACGAATATTCTATAAGCAGGGTGAGTGAAGGAACAAACTTCACCCCTGCATTTATAACTGGGGCACTTTTGGCTTTCTCCCTACATGACGGTACACCGTTCAACCTCCATCCCTCAAAAAAGCCACAGCAAATGCCATCACATTTGGTGCACCTAGGCACCACGCAAGCTTGCAATAGAACTTCAAGGAGTGGTAGGCAAAAGCCACACTAAAAGGGGTCAGACCTACTCTCTGTTCCCGGACACTGTCTGCCTTACCGAGGAGATGGGCTGCACGAGGTTTGAAATTACATTGAACAAGTATAACGACAATAGCTACTGTTATCTGGTGAGATCTTTCATTTTTTTTGCCCCCTTAATCACCACACTGGATACAACAGTAAACAACCAAACATCAGTGGTCATACAAAATATGAGGAGGATGGGGACCTCACTGATATCTACAGCTCATAAGCCAATCCGCTGCTAAGGTTTGCAGCTTCCGTGTGAGAGGAAAAACAAATCACATCAACACTAAGACCTTGCTGCTGATTGGCTAGTCAACACTTGGGCAACATCAGCACTTCACTAGGCTACTGATGCATGACTGTTTACTGCCACATCAGCCATGGCAAAAGACAAATTAAAATTTACCAAAATGTTCCATGGTGGAAGTATACCCCATTTTCCCACAGCACTTTTTTTTTAAAAAAAGGGGGGGATTCAATATATCCTGGAGCTCTACCATGTAAACACCATCTATGATTTGCAGCCAACTAAGAACAAGTCGAATCTCCTCAGAGGCTCACAAAATTATGAATCATTGCAGTGCTGGGAACAGAGAGGGGTCGCGCCTGAGACAAAGGTGTACCTGTCTGACACAGAACCTTCCAGAAATGTTGCAGCAATTTCATTGGTCAGTCACTGCCACATTTTCAGAGAGGGTTGTGCATGAGACAGTGATACCACTCCCACAGCCGGGTCAAAAACTGCATGGAGTTGAATTAAAGCTAGAATTAGGGGCTAGAATTGCGGCATGCCTTCACTCTTTCACTGCAAGTCCATCAGTACTTACTCCATTCTGTCGACACAAACAAGAACATTTAGGAGAGGGAGAGAAAATGTCAGGCAGAGGCACACAAATGGTTAAAAACAAGTCCACACTCGCAGTTAAGGGACATACACTTAGCTCCTCACACAGACAGGAAATATCCAGTACATTTAAAATCTCCAACACATTAGTAGACAGTGAGACCCCCCAAAAAAAAAAAAAAAAAAATTTTTCGGAGGTGGTGAATGTATTTGTATAAAGAGTCCTGTCGCATGCAAGCAGAGATGTGCAAACTGGGGGTGGGGGGACTTTTGCACACTGGAATATGGTGAAAGACAATATTGTCAGAAATGACAGACAAGATATGAAAGATGCAGTAACTACATGAAACTGCACACTGACAAATACGCCCTCTGAAGACAGGTTCTTATTCTTATTTGGTGAATTCCCAAAGCATGAATTCAAGATGAAAAAGGTACATTTTTCTAAAAAGTGCCAAGGCATAACGTCTAATATACAGGTCCTGTGCATCAGCCACTATCAGTGTAACGTTAATGATTAACGCCCTTGTGTCCGCTAGATGGCTTTGATGATCGCTCCCATCAGGGCGTTAAAGGAAAGCTACCTGGGCATTAAAGGAAAGCACTTTGCCTGAAATTTTTTGGCTGGACCAATCAGCAGGCAGCTTTGGTGTTGACGTCATTTCCTTCTTCCTGCAAATGCATTGTTAGACACTGTGCACCTTTCACTTTGGCGAGGCTTTGGTGGGAATTCGATATAAGAGGAATATGGAAATTTATGTTGAATGAATCCAGTAGTTGGCGGTAATACACCAACAGGTCTGTCAACCGCCATAACACCAAAGAGAAGAAGAAGCCTCCCACTCATAACGAGGCCGCGCGAAGCACTGAGAGCTTTCGTATACAGGCGTTAGTATAGCGACAGTCAGTCAGTGATGAGCGCAACATCACGACTGTATCATACAGGTTAGTATCAGTGGCAAACAAACTTGTACAGAAACTGGGTGTGTTGGATATAGAATAAAATCAGATAATGATTGGGCAACTTTTATAGAAAAAAGGCAGTGGGTATTTTTACGACGAGGTGTAAGAATAATTCCGGGGCTATTTTTACGACTGCGATTTGTGCATGCGTACACTGCCATTTTTCAAACAAAATTTGGTGTGTCGATGGAAGTCGATGAGCGATGCTCAAGATAGTATCCAGTCCGAGGTACTTTTTTGAATTTCAAGATTTCACGAGCTGTTCATTAGGAGTTGACAGTCAGTACCGTACAGGGCAAGATTTTGATAATTTGCCTACCATTCATCAAGCAGAGTCGATCGAGAAGTAACATAAATCCGACTTGAACGTCCTTTTCAGGGCTAGTTTTTGAGCCGCCTCGATTGTGAACCTTTATACAAGGTGTTCCCGTACAAAGTTTTCCCGCTCCCACTTTGTTATGGCAATACTGAGTGATTGAAACGAATCAAATTCCACTCCTTCTGAAATTGAAATCTCCGCCATGATATTGCATTGAACATTTATAAAGTCCACAATGATACTGACTGCGCATGCGTAACCGGAAGTCTTAAGAATAGTCTATAAATTATTCTCACGAATAGTCGTAAGAATAGCGACGGCCTAGAAAAAAAACATTTTGTCATAGATCTTAATTAGTTTGTGACTTAACTGTAAAAATAGGACTCTTGCTTCAAAAGGACTCCAGCATTATACGCTTTCACATATGAGATTTTGATACACATTATTAATCTAATAAGGAAAGTTGAAACAGATCTTTTATCACTTTGATGTGTGAGGGTACAAACGTGTCATTAACAGGCTCTTAGCAGAACATTCTTGCGCCACGGTGAAAATGACTTCCGCTACCTGAAAAGAAATGATTTCTAGAACAGTGGCTATGAAAGATGTAAATTAGACATTCCATTAAAAAAAAAAAATTAAAAAAAAAAAAAAAAAAAAAAAAAACACACACAACACAACACACACACACAACCTTTTCTGCAAAGAGTCCAGTCCCTGATCAAGCTTGATAGCCCATTACAAGAGCCAATCTTTGTATTCAATCGTGCTTTCTCTGGACCAAAGAGAAAGCCAGAGCTCTCCCGGTGCCCATCAGGGAGAAGATGGAGAGCGAGAGATGGTCTCTTTACCTCTCTCTGCTGTGTGGGGAGCAGTGCTGACGAACTGTTAAGTCAACATGAGCAACGCAGCTGTATCGTTAACCTAAGGCTCACAGCGAGCCCTCAAAACAGATACGGCCAAATTTCCAAAGCGAGAAGTCTGCCCGGTCAAAACATTTCTGTGGCCGATTCCCATTTGCTTCCAAATCTGCCATTTTGTGAGGCAAGAAGGGCTGCTGAACTGCAGTTTCAGAAACAACCAGCAAGGCTTTTCAGCAAGTCCACTGCATTACATCGCCGTCAATATTCTCTTAAAATCCCTTTTCCTAAAGCCAGGGAAGGGGGAAAATACTGTAGAGTCAGCAACGATGTGGTGAAGCAGTGGGGTTTTTAAGAGGGAAAAAGACATGCTGTCACACACAGGCTGTATGAAATGGCTGTCCAGCCTAGTCCTCGTAACTGTGCTCAGACGCACTGAACCAAAGGGATGTTCCAAAGGAAATATATGAGCTGCATGTAAAAGTCCCAGGGCCAACCAAGCCTCTGAGTCAGAGGTAATGTTCTGTGATACTACAGACTGAAAGAGTGACTCACACAGCCAGTTGATGGAGATGTTCATGAATTCATTTCATTGTGCAGGAAAGAGACGTCCAAGAGGCTATAAAATGCAAGCTAAGCAGTAGTACGTCAATTCACACGAGAGCTCCTGTGAGGAAATGGGGCCAAAAACAAGAGGAAAAGCTCTGGCAGACCATCGCCCCTGCTTTCAGCAGCTGAACTGCAGCGATGTTGAAGCGCGTATTGCGAACTCCCATGTCAATGCATGAATTCATGCCTCTGTGCACGTTTGTGCAAGCGAGTATGCGCCTGTTCGTGCGTGCGAGTTCAGGAGAGTTTGTGTAAGTATATGTTTGAGTGTGTGCTGCGGGCAAGAATGTGTATGTGTGTGTGTGTGTGTGTGTGAGAGAGAGAGTGTGTGTGTGTGTGTGTGTGTGTCGTCAACATGCGAGTGATCGAGAGCGCTCAGATCGAGCAGCATCTTTCCATGCAAGAGACTGTGACAGAACATACAAGTGAATAACATGACATGTGGATCAGATATGCATATTCTTATGGCTACGCTATTAGGTAGCCAATCCTGTCACTGAATCAGACTGAATGCAGAGCCGAGATGCACCTGCACAATCTTTTCACTGGATCAGCCCTGTGGCAGCTGGACTGCATACAGAACAAGCCCAAACAGCTCATCAGCAGCTGCTGTAGCAAAACCTATGGCTAAATGAGGTATTATCTGAAGAGCTTAGCATTTACCAGCAACGAATGCTCAAAGCATTGTGGCTTTAACAGCATGCTTAACCCTAAAAGTGCTAAATGCTACTATTGCTACTAAACGACGCAAGACATCAAAATCAAAGCTGCTGAAAACCCAGGGGAGCCTTTTTAAACAAGTCGCCACATGATGGGTTTTCAACAGCAAAAGACAATTCAATTCATAGTTCTTAAAACTATATTCCTGCCAAGGTAGGAATAATTTTGCATTATGGGTATAAACCGAAGGGCTTATTCTGTCCTCACCTCAAAAATCTCAAAGCCATAGATGTCCAAGACGCCCATCACTTTCTTGCGTGTTTTGGTCTGAGCCTGCAAGGAGAGATGGAGAGTTAACGAGAGGGAGATCAAAGCCACACATGTAATAAAGAATAAATGTCGAGATTTCAACAGATATATCCTAATTCAGCTCTTCCTTCTAGGAATCAAATTTGATCTACCAGGGCCTCTGGAGTAATAGGTCCTCAGGTTAGATGCCAAAGCGAGTTTTAGCTCTGGGCAGATAAACAATTTTACTTAACCCTTTGACACCCAGGTTTTACAAAACCAAACATGACCGCTCTGCCCAAGTTAAGAGCACACATATCCAATTCAGATATGCCCAGTGTTTTTATTAAAGGAAAAGACTGCACCTCGGCAAAGTATATCTCAGTGGAAAGTAGAATTCTTGAAGTGTCTAAAATTCATAGTTTTATCAATTTTAATTTGGTAATGATCCAGTGCGACGCATTTTTAATACGGAAAGTCTTCAAATCGGCGTCAAAACCAGGGGGCAGACATTTTTACTTGGGGAATCTAAGGCTGCGTTCGGAATGCACACTTGTCCACTCGCTCACTCACCCTCAATGTTGTTTTCAATGTAGAACATTCACAACACAGTGCCCTATATAGTGGGTGAGTGAACATTTAGAACACATTATCCAATCAAACACCAGTGGCGCGGTGCTTGTGCGTCAGTTATTCTCTTCCGTGACGTCAGTTCTCTTTCCTTTCATCCGGGCCATGGAGTAGTTCAAAGGGCCTTCAGTAAGCTCTGCCTTTACGACTTGGCTGGCCGCAAGCAGTTTTTATTTAAGCTGGCCTGATTAACAATCAAATAATTTGTCGACCAAGCGATCAAGACCAATACATGACCTATAATTAGAAACTGTAATGAAAGGTGAATTCCCATTGCTTACATTTATATAATTGGCATGGCATTGTAAATCCAAAACTTTCACTGACTTTGCACATTTATATTCGCTGTCCAAGGGATTGTCACACAGCTGTGCAACCTTGCAGCGCCCTTTAGCCGTGACAACATTCAAAATAAAGACCGGATTCCCGTAGCCTCGCAAACTAATTTCCGCAACTCTGTGCTCCTTAATGAGCGCTGAAATTATGAAGACATATCGATGGGTTATGTCGTCACTTATGTGAAGACACCTCATAATTTTGTGGTGCAATGCATAGACATGCTATCAAAAGTAAATTAGACTGTTGGTTTCTACCAATTAGTCTGAACAACTGTGGCTGATTGGGAGAAAAAGTGCGGTTATTGAGGTTACAGTTATTATGCATTTTTAAAGGTGAGATTTCCGAAGATCAAATTCAAATTCAGAAGATTCCCCAAGTAAAAATGTCTGCCCCCTGGTATTGAAGCCAATTTGAAGAATCGCTGGTTTAAAATTACGTCGCACTGGATTATTACAGAATTCAAATTTATAAAACTATGCGTTTTAGATACTTCAAGTATTCTACTTTCCGCTGAAACACACTTTGCCGAGGTACTGTCTCCTCCTTTAAATTCTGACATAGCCATGGCATTTCATGGTCTGAAATGGTAAGATTAAATGTTGCCTACACATTTCAGCACTAGTTATATGCATTCACTTGTAGAAAAATGCAGCAGCTTTTGAACATATCGAGAGCAGATAATCAGAGATGCATGATCAGTTTTTGAATTTCAATCTTTGCTGAAGACCCTTGATCAGTAGAATCTGGTGTGTAGCTGCTAATTTGGAATGAAAGCCTGCAACCACACCTGTACCTTTCTGAACAAGATTGAGTACCCAAAGGCAATTAAAAACATGCAAAAATCCGCATTCGGGCAGAGGAGTTAATTGGTAAACTATGGAAATTTCCGTATGCAGGCAGGAAAGGGTTAAGAAGCTGCAGGTAGCACTAGCCGCTGCACGCTGGTGGCCTGCGAGGCTGAGGAGGGCGGGACACCTGGCACGTGCCTTGATGCTCTCGTTGATCCGGTTCACCAGCCAGCTGAAAAGACGACTGTACAGATTTTTGGCGAGTGCGTCACGCGCATAATATGCCTGTAAAGAAACAGACAGCAATACTTCAATTCAGTCTCTCACACAGCACTGACACATTTACAGAAGGGCAGGATAGCAGGTACGGCATGGGCATTTGAGAAAATGAGTGCATTCCCACGTAACTACTGATATCCTGTGATGTCTATAAAACCACAGTGATGGATGAAAAATTAAAGAGAGAGAAAAAAAAAAAAAAGAAAATTCGCAACAAAACATAACGATTGTAGATGCTTCGTTTATTTTCCTGGTTGTTTTGGCCCAAACAACTTAATGGAACTGTTGATGTAGGTTCTTTCAACAATGTGTCACCTGTCAAAGGTTCAAATAAGCAGATAATAATGTGAACAAGTCATTATGGCTTCCAAATCGCAGACTCCCAGCCTGTAGAACTAAAACATTTTGACCATTTACTGGTGACATGAATGTTCTGTAGAGACCCTAAATGCTACTTGCAGTAGATATTACCCTATTGAAATACTATACAAATATAGTAATCTTTGGTCACAGCTAAAGCTTCTCCATTAACAGAGACAGCCATAAATATTATACACTGCCCGGCCAAAAAAAAGTCACCGTTTGGAAATTATTGAAAAAATTCTATAATTGGATAATTATTGCGGTTATCAATATGTTTCAGCTGGCAATAATCATTTTAACCCTGAATGATGAAGCACGTCGCTAGTTATTTCTTATAAAAATCATGTCGGAAGACACATCCTTTGATGGTGGAAAAGATGTTACATAATTTCAGAACGGGCAAGTTATTGGCCTGTATTTAGCAAAGAAAACCATGAAAGACAAAAATAAGTATGAGGAATCATTTTCTCAAACAAATTTGCCACCACAAATTCCTGACCTTAAACGCATTAAAAGTTACTGGGAAGTGCACAAGAAAGTGGTTGAACCACTCGGTAGTCTATGTCGAGAAGACAAGATCTCAGCCAATTTTATGGCATTTCTGATCGAAAATAAATGTTCTGGCATTGCATATAGTTGTCAAAACAATGGCAAGACGAATATGCACTGTAATCAAAGCTACATGGGTTCCAACTAAATATTTGAGTCTGCGACTATTTTTTTGGCCGGGCAGTGTATGTTTTGCCAAACAGGCAAATAACTGCAATTGTATGTATGCAAGTGTTTTAATAATTGAAAACACAATTAGGCATGCACAACTGAACAATAACAATGCTGATCACAGGCTAAATTAAGTCACTTTAGACACGCAAACAGACAGAGACTGTATTGTGTAAAACTTACAAGGGGATGAGACAAACTAACCATAGAAATTTAAGTGCTAGTGACGGTCTTCAGCTGCGGCAGACGCCAGCGAGCGAGTACAACCCTACAGCCCCGCCCTAGCACAGGCCCCATCGAGGACTGCAGGCTCCATGAGAGGGTGATTGCACAGTGAGTCTCACCACCCCCAGAGGACCAATGTTTTGACTATGAGGACCTTTGTCAGTAAGGACCCTTGGAATCATCCTCACTCTGTTTGCAGGCAACACTCAGATCGTGCTGGGACTACGCAGAGCCCAGAGAGCTTTCGCAGTTCCCTAGAGGCCAAGCAGTAGCTTTGATTTATCGCCGTAAAAGCTCTACGGTTACTGTAGTGTTTGTGTTAACCAACCGGATGTTTGCAAATTAGTAATCTGGACTGTCGTGTTCAATTCCCCGAATATGCAGTTACATAAACCCTCTAAATCAGGGATGTCCAGTGTTATTCCGAAATTACCAGAGCAGTTGTTTGTTTCAATCAAACACCAATATACCCGATTTTCTTAATCAAGACCCTGACTGAAGAATAATACCTGGATAGTTAATTGAATCAGTCATAGTACCAGAGAAAACACAAACCTATGTCGATGAAAACACTTTTTGGATAAGATAAAGCACCTCTCGTCTACACGGGAATAAAAGCGAGTGGAATCTTGTCCTCCCGAGAAGTTCATGGTTTGTATCTGCCTGGGTCATGACAGAGTGTGTGGACATTGGCTGGGGAACTGGACTTATCGCTGGCAGGATCTGCGCAGTTCTCCCAGTGAGGGGTAATCCTCCTGGCAAACCCGTTAAGATGAATGTCGAGAGAACCCCACAGCCCTTACCTAATTATTAATAAACAGCGAGTTTGCTGTGCCAAGGTCAAAGGTCAAATCCACTTAAGACCCTTATGGACTACACCTTCCCCACTAAAGGAACCTCCATGCAAAAATTTAAGCAGCTCTGGTCAGTACTTTTGGAAATATTGCTCAGACAAAATTTTCTAGTTCAAGGTCACAGTACCAAGGTCAACTGTCAAATCCACTGATGACCATTAGGTTGCATGCCTATCCCTCACAAAGAACCTACATACCAAATCTGAAGCTCCTGTGGCTGACACTTTCAGAGATAAGGACAAATTATTAAGTCACCGCCCGTTCACCAAGATGCCACAGAGTATAACTATCCCCCATCAGCTCACACAGGGCAGTGGAGTAACAACCATATACCTCAAACATTCATTATATGTCACCCATTATGAAATATGAGATATTACTCCGCGAGTACACTTCAGCAGACAGTTGCTTTTTTATGGTGCCGAAGTTCGGGAAAGACAACATCTGCTAAGCCCATAAATGCCATATTGTAATGTAAACATTTAAACTACAGGATTTATGGCTACCAGAAGGTCTCAGATCTGACCAGCCTCTGGTTTGCAAAAATAGCAGCGTGGACCTTTTTTGATAGGCTCCAGCCAAACAGCTAGAGCTGATATGGGGTCAAAAGGGTCCTGGTTCTGGAGGATAAAGTTAACTGAGATTCTGAGGACACAGCTGTTTGCAGTACTGAAATAGCATGGCAGATACAGAATCTATTATAGAAATAGCACAAAGAAAAAAAATAATACAACTCAAAAGGCAGGATTGCAGAGAATAGAGTTTGAGAGTCTAAAATAAAGAATAAATCTAACAGCGAAAACCACCTGCAAGGTTATACACCAACATTCTCAAGTTTCTACATTTTAAAAAAAAGCCAAGGCAAACAATCCATGGCTGAACAAGCTTGTTTAAGTTGCGTTTTTGACACCTTTAGCAGTCAGACAACCAGCTCCTTCAACACCAAACCAGCCAACAGTCAGCTAGCTCCATCTAATTACTCTGCCAGTTCAACCCCTCCGTGACCAGCAAAAGACAAATTATAGTCTACTAGAACAGTGGTTCTCAAACTCGGTCCTTAGTATGCTAGTTTTTGTTTCAACCACAGTGACAATCAGTTTAACAAAATTTTAATTATCCAAATTTGGAGCTTATATAGTGGGATTACTGAAATTCTTAAATCACATGACAGAATTGTCTATGTATGTGATGAAAAATGTACCTTCTATGGGCATGTAGTGCTCACTGGATTAAATTTCTAACGCTTGATTTCAATATGCAAGCAGAAAGGTAACTATAACCAATGCAATTAAAGACTGGGGTAAATCAGCAGCCTCTTACTTGGCATGTACACCTGGCCTTTATTCCTATCTGTCAAGATAATGACGAATGTAATAACACCAATGATAGAGGCCAACTAGTTATGTGGTGAAGTATCAGTAAAAAAAAAAAAAAAAAGCCAATTTTGCGTACACAGCAATTAACCAAATTACCCGTTATGTCATTAAGTTGAGAAAATTAATGTTATTGGTCCGTTACCGCTTTAATTTTTTGCCTACAGTGCAATATAAAATTGGTCATCTTTGGAGCATTGCAAAGCTATGTTTGGTATTCTGTAGATTAAAATAGTAAATTACCTCCCTGAAGATCAAAACCACCCAATTAAGAAAAACTTGTTAAAAAAAGCTTGTTGAAATCCTGCAATTGCAGTTGTGGTTGGAATAAAAACCAGCATACACAGGGGTCCCCTAGGACTGAGTTTGAGAACCACTGTACTAGAAAAGTTGAAAACACAAGCTAAATTAGTTTAAAATACCAGTAGGTATTAGCACAAATTTAACAGGGGCAATGACCACCAGAAAGTGAGGGCATGTTTTTCCACAAATACACACAAGGAATCTTTGAGGCAATGCTTTTGATAAAATTGAAGCCACAGAATTCTTTCGTTTTAAATGGACCCTGACCTAAACGGCTTACTTGGCAACAACTGGCGCGGTTTTGGTCATGGCTGTGAACTGATAGGCAGGCGATACCTGGGCCACGTTGAGGGTGGTAGAGACCTTCTCCATCTTTGCCTCCACGGTCCGGAAGCTGAAGGCTCTCTCCAGCACTGACTGCTCAATCCCCAGCAACTCACACATCTCCTTCAGGTCTGTCCACAGCAAAGAACATACAATAAACAGAGACAAGGTCATCAAAACAGCATATCATTATAAATGAACTCCAGTCCAGTCAAGCATAGATGTACATAAGTACTAGGACAGAGACACTATCAAAAACACTGCAATTATTCAGGTCAGATATTATGCAAGTATGTAAAGAACCACAATTTAAAACTGAAAAGTCTCATTAGCTTTTTATTAAATGTTTTCAAATCCTAAGTGTTGGCAAAAAGAGCAGATAATCAAAAACTGACACTGCCTTAAGACTTACACAACTCAAAGAAAAAGGATTTCCATTAAACTTCAGAACTACCAGTTTCATTGCAGTAAAGGCTGTGTGTCTAAACACAGACATGCATGTACCCCGGTACGAAGACTCCTAGCGGTGGTCGAAAAGAAAGCTACCCAAAGGCATTAGCCATACTGCTTGCATAGACAGGTTTCTCATAAGCCCAGGCTTCATCTGGGAGCAGAGTGGTTTCATTCTATTCTCAGAGGGACATACAGTAATCCATCACAATAATCGCATAAGTTAACCAAACAGTCCACTGAGTCAGGGTCCATAGTCATTCCACAAATTTCTTGACTCAAAATGTTGATCTACAAGTCTATCAAACACATACAGAAGACTTCAGTTTATTTTTCCTGGTGGAATGGAAGCTATGGTTGCCCGAGATAATGGGTCCATTGTTGCCAGTGGCATAAAATGCTTCCAGACATTCATATAAATCCACTGGCATATTGTATATTCAACAGTAGATGGCAGTGGTGTTCAACCAGGTAAACTCAAGCCAGGTTCCCATAGTAAGCAGGGGGGACTAAAAGCTTTGTGTCGACTCATACAACTTCACTAACTCAGAACAAGCAGGTGAGAGATGAGACACCCTTTGGATTTTCTACGTGATGAGGCAATGAGTAGAATGAGACAAGTGGAGAGCAGAAATGAATTGGCAAAGAAAAAAGTGGTATCAAATGTGACAATTTTAATGAAAACTTGAGGGCACTCGGTAGAGCGCAAACCTCTGCCACGTCATGCATCTGTTCCTTTGTTACAGAATGTTCTGGATCACTTCCAAAATTAAATCAACCCATCCTTGGACTACCACCCATCATCCCGCCAAATTTTGTGCCAAATCATTCATACCTTTTTGAGTTATCCAGTTAACAGTCAGACAGACTGACAGACCAAACGGGTGAAAAACATAACCTCCTGGGCAAAGGCAACTACAAAATGCATGAAAAGTTGCAGAAAAAATTTTGAAATTATGGACACGTACAATGTTTTCAAGGGCTTGTAATAAAGGACATTTAAAAATAAACCGTGAATCTATAGATCCATACATGGAGTAGACAAGCATTAACACTTTTCCACATACTTCGTGATCTATTGGGCTCGTCATCTTCTACATTCAAATGTAAATGAACAAGCAGCTCACTTGCTAGTTCCCCTAGCACTACCACTAATTACCCTTTGACCCGAGGAGGCCCTAGCCATCCACAGGAAGCATGATCTCACCGTTTTTATCCTTGACGCGGCTCTCGTCGAGCCCATTGACGCGTGACTCGGGCTTGAACTCTATGTTCCCGAGTTTCAGCACGGCGGCCACCAGCTCCAGCACGGACTGCACCTCATCCTCCATGAAGCCCACAATCTGCATGGCATTCTGGGATAGGATTGACAGGCGTGTGAGTAATGGGGACATCCTGACGGAGTTACAGTACTGTAAATAGAAGTGCTCTGCGAGCCTGAGGTTTACTTCGGAAGAGGGGGTGGAACAATTTCGGTAAAAAAAGCAACACATCTGCAATTAATTCCAGGATTAAAAGAGAAAGGGGTCGATATATAACAGATGCAGCCGCAATGACGGAGTCCTTTATGACAGTTCTGGCAAGAGGGGGAGGGGGCTCCTGATTTAGACCACCCAAAGAACACAACATCCATTTTGCAACAACCTATAAGACATTCTGCAAGTGACTAACCACAAAGAATCCAAATTTAAAACAAACACACCCAAAATATACCAACTATGACTGGAAGTGCGGACATAAGGCAGTAACCAGGGAAAGAGAGGGAGGGTCCAATATCAAAGCCGGAGTCCAGGCGATGTGACTTTCCCTGTAATCAGGACCATAATGATGGATCCAGCTGGAGCTACGCTAATGCTAAAGCGCTGCTAACGCAACACTCCACGTCACTTTGCTAATATGGCAGAGACAGCGGCAGGGAGTTAGCGACATGGAAACATGATGCTGAACCCCTGCTGTGGGACGGCCAGGGGCCTCTTCCACTTCCACAGCGAGTCCTTGGGTCAGACGTAAAGGGAGCACTGTAAAAGCGTTTCAGGAACATTAGGAGACCGAACTGAGAATCCTATGAGAGCGTTTAGAGGAAAAGATCTGTGGATGAAGACAACTTAAGGCTTCTTTCCCTCACAAAGAGGAGTGTTATTTTTTTTTACAGAGAGAGGGAACATGTATTTTAGGTTTGGAGGGAGAATGATAGAGAAACGTTAAGGGCGAGAAAGAGGGGAGAGGTGATGAGAGAGGAGGTAGGAAGGGTGAAGGAGTGAAATATATGGGAAAGTGAACGAGCCGGGATCAAGAAGGTGCTTGTTCATGTTAAAAAAATAATAATAAATTCCTCCTCTCCTAAACTTGTTCTTTTCCCTCCATACTTCCTGATTGCAGGAGATGAGTGGAAGAAAGGATAATACATTTTTATCTAGTACAGGAAGACCCCAAGAGAGAGGACGGGTGGGATGGAGGGAACAACAGGGGAGATGCAGAAAGACCGAAACACCTGAGGAAGCACGTGGTTCTGGCAGCGACAGGAGGACAGGATTTGGGGCTCTAGGGCTCATTGTTCCTTAGAACTGGAGCCCATTGTGCTGTGTGTACAGTAGCAACACAGAGGTCTGTTTATTTGTCTGGACCAGCAGCTGTAGATCGGCTCCACAGACAGGAAAGACCGGGGGAAATGAGGAAGCTATTTCGGGGAATAGCAAGCCATAGAGTGCCGGATCCCAGCCAGGGCTCCACATCCTTCCAACGCTTTGAGACGCACCGAGATTACTGTAGGCAGTTTGAGGACTATGTGCACAGATAAACAGTTATCCTTTGCCCTGTAGCTGTTTGTCATGGATAAAAGCAGATTGGGCATTTATTCACAAACTCTACTGAGCAGTGAAGAGAAGAGTATGCAAACATGCCAGTGGCATAGTACAGCCGTGTTGTTGGTGCTACGTACCACTGGAAATTGAGGTTACCGTTAGTGCTACCAATAGCCATACTAGCACTACATGCCATCCAAATCCATGCAAATGCTAGTGCTAGCAGAAGCCATGCTTAATAATGCTACAAGAAGCCATGCTATGGCTGAGTGCTCAAGGCTTCATGTCATCATGCAACCACTATAGGTATTAGGAGTGATTCCGTTTTACAGCTCGTAGGACTTCAACGCTGCAATGCAGCTGGTCTATTTAAAGAGAAGTTTCATCTCTTTTTACTAATTTTATGCCCTTCAGCCACAAAAAACCCAGCTTATCCTCAAGTTACAGACATAAAGCTGCCAAAATCCAAGGAACACAACCAAGGGGTTACCGTGAAATTAGCTTATCAATGATCAACCATACAATATGGGATAACAGCGGTCTTAGCTTGACCACTGAAAGCAGGAGTAAAATTCACCGCTGAAACTCAAAGTAATGGAGTTCTACAACACAATCAATATTGATGGCTCCTCTTTAAAAGCTGAAAAGGCTCATGTCGCATTGCGTCCCTCAGCACTGTGCACCAGTCCTGGATCCAGCTGCTGAGGACTAAAACCAAGTGAACAGGGGATCTGACGTTCACAAGCAAGTGCCTTTATCGTGCCTCCTGCTGGACTCACCCTGACTGTCCGAAAGCAGGCTGCATCGTCCACCCCGTTCACTACCGCAGAGTCTAAGCTCAGGTAGTTGTACTTGCTGAAGTCTCTGTCAAGCTTCAGTTTTTCTGCAGAAGAAATAGAAACATTATCAATGACAGGTAGGATATCATATGACGGTCCTGGGCGGGGCTAGATGTGGGTGAGAGATCAATGGGAAGTGGAGATTTTACCATGTTTGGCCCAGAGTATTTGCATTTCGTACTGCTGTCATGTTACATAGCCTGATTGCCAGTTCAAGACTTATTAGTGTAAGGAGCATCACAACTTGCAAAAATCTACAACAGGCCACTCGACAATGGGACTGTTCTATCGCAAAGCATAAAAGGCTACGTCCACACAAAAATGTGTTCGTTTTCAAATGCATAACTCTTGCTTTGTTTCGACTAGCGTTCACACTACACCAGCTTTTTCAAACCCCTTAAAATGAGACTTCTGAAAACACTGCGGCCCCGTTTTTGTTTGAAAACTCCAGGATTGTGTTTTAGTGTGAGCGGAGACACCCACCCGACATTTCAAAATGTAAACCGTATCAGTGTGGACATAGCCTAAGGGAGGCATTTCCATTGTGCATTTCACTCTCCTTTGACTGCAGAAAAGCATTAAAGTAAACCGACGAGCAAATGAATGCATTCCATCAAAGTTATACTTTAGGTGATCAAGTTCAGTCACATTAGGACAGGCTGATCTGAGACCTCTATAGTTCAAATAAAGTACAATTCCACAAACATGGTAAAGACTAAAATAAAAGATTGCAGGAGGCTCTTTACCATTATGACCCGTCACAAGAATTCAGCCCAGCCCTTGAAAATATATTCACTGTATTATTGAGGGTTCAGGTGACTTGTTCTGTATTAAGAAAAATTATCCCTTAAATCAGTGTTTCCCAAACATCTCCCGGCGTACCCCTTGTCCTGCAGGCTTTAGATCTCTCCCTGCTCCAGCACAGGTGATTCAAATGATCAGGTCATAATTAACCCCAGAAGCTACCTGTGCTGGAGCAGGAAGACATCGAAAGCGTGCAAGACAAGGGGTACGCCGGGAGAGGTTTGGGAAATACCGTTCCAAATTAACATAACTTTGATATCTTCTGACATTAATGCTGCACAAGCGCTGCTTCTGAAAATATTATTTTCTGTGAATTGACTCATTATACATCAGCGCATGCCTGACCTTGAGAATCCAAACATAAAAAATAAACAATTACAAAATTAAATATTCCAGCTCTGCTTGGGTAAAGTTGACTGGAAAGACGCAGGTGAGGGTTCCGGGTTGGGATGACTCGAACGGTCACTCACTCAGAGTATCTTCTGGTGCTCCAGACAAAAGCTGGTAGAAGATATGGAAGTTCCTCTCTCCCCTGGGCTGTTTCACCACTCGAGACTTCTCCAGGAGATCTGAGGACAAGGAGGCGGAGTTTATTCCATCATCACCGTGGCGCAAAGAAGAAAAAAAAAAATCCTGACCTCATTCCACATCTACACAGTTTCCAAATGCTTTGGATTGGGCAATAGGCAACACAAGCACTTGATTGTCCAGGGCAACCTGATCCGTACCGGGTCAGTGTGGTGACAGTTCTGCTCCCGTCAGCACTCCTGATTCTACTAATTAACCACTCTAGACAGTGCATAAGACATTGGCTGCATTCGAATAGTCCAAAAAAAAAAAAAAAAAAAGTCACATCCTGAAATTCCTAACCAATTTTCAATCGATGTTAAGGAAAATATCAGGAGGTGAAAGAGAGGAGTAAAGGAGAATGTAAAGGGCTCAGGAAAAGACAACCGGGCTGCAAAAAGAACCCAACTGCACTCACAATGAGCTGATGTAATCATGCGTCACACGCACATCATGTTCTTTCGTTTTCACGAAAGGTCGAATGGATGGAGCACTGCTTTAAATATTGATGCCGCGCAGCCGCGTGGAATTATGGGCTTATGTCGTCCCCTTTCTTTTCGTTAAAGATAGACAAGTGCACCCTCTGCTAAAGGATACAAGTCAGGAAACACTGAAGCACCTTTCCTTGATATTTAGAAAACTAAGCACTACTCAAAGTTGCCACAAATCCTTCTGGGCCATTTTCAAGGAGCTGGAGCTCTCCAAAAACAACAAAAACTAATCAAATTCAGTCACTGATTCAGCAAATCAGCTGTGTTTCTGGTTGGCTGGAATGAAAGGTTCTTTCCATACTGGTCATTTCTTGATAAGGCTGAGAACGCCGAGTTTAGGACTTATTCACAATCTGTGCCATAACCTTCTGTAGGAGAAAAGATGATTTCATTCAATATTCTGTGAGATGACCCTGCTGTTAAAATATACAAAACAGAACCCAGAGCAAACTACTTCTCTTTAGAAAATCTTCATCCATGGTTTAAGTCAAGTCATTTTCTATTGAAAAGCAAGGCCACAAAACAAGATTAAAATCAATCATTTCTGGTCACAAATCACAGTTTGAGACAGGTTTCAAAACCAGCTTTATTCATTAAAAAAAAAAGTAGTTAGCAACCTTTTGAAAGGAGGTAATCGGGGAACGGAAAAAAAAAAAAAAAAAAAAACCTGGAAAAACTGCTGAATATTGCTATAACGATAGGATATACATTTACAAAATAAACTAAATAACCCATCAGTGTTTAATAGCTGTCAGCCCGAGGAAACCATTTTATTTCAAACTGCATTAGAAGTTATGGTTCGGTCATTCGTTACCACTTTCTGTTTGTTTTACTTTCTTCCATCTTCACAGCTCATTTCATACTCGCCACAACAAAGGCCAGAGAGTAATGCACCCTTGGTAATTGATTACCCACAATTCACTGAGGATCAGATAATGTTTTATGAAGCCTTCTCAGATATCCAGCCTGAGAATACAGGGTCACTGTTCAGTTTGAACAGCTGCCATATAAAAATGAATCACGTTTCACAGCCAGATATTCAAGTCAGTAAGGAAATGGCATTTGCTCAGTTTGCCTCCATGTGCCTGCATGAGGCAGGAAGTTGTAAAGAGGGGGTAGAGAAAAAAAAAAACCCACAGGAGAATTGAAAGGGAATGCTCCTCCCATTTGATACTATCGGCCAATCCTGGCAAACGCTGACATGAGGCGATCAGTAAAGACTGCCACCATCAACAACCTGCAAATGCTGATTCCACCATCTATAATCATTAGAAAGATCTCTATCAGTTCGCCATCGTCTTTATCATCAAATGCTATCTATAGGGACTCGCTCGATTACTTTCCCCCTCCCACGTACAGATAATGTACCAGAAGTCCTTTGTTCAAGGCTGTGAAGGTTCTGCTCTAGCAGGTTACTGCCAACTCAACCTTCGTGAGAGGCAATTTAATTATCTGACGCAAAAGTCTCCTGATGATATTTCATACCAGAAACCGTACAGAAGGGAACCTAAACAATTTCAGTTCACATACTTGGAGGCCTAGTTTTTGTACATTTGACTGACCGAAAACAATCTATACTGCAGACTCACAGCTGATGCCTGTAGCAGTCCATAGTCATACATTCACAAGTAGAATGTATTAAGTACACAGGCAGCCAATGAAAGCTTTGGGCAAGTTGGCCAACCTGCAGACAACTATCATCACATGGACTAAACAGTGTGTGCACAGGAAGTGCTCCGCAAAACTAACTTCACCACAGAACCCTTGCTGGCAGTCGCTGCTCTTCTCTGCAGATAAACACGTGCCCACGAAATTCTCATCAATAACTGGACAAACCCTGAAAGAGCTCCTCTCCGCGGTCTGTCTCAGTGAGCTGTGACTAAGATGGACGGGCACAGCTAGAGGAAAATGGGCTTTTCTTGTTTTTGGGGTGGTAGAAACCACCTTCTCAGGGCATTGCAGCTTCCTTTCACAGGATGACATTAGACAAGGAGGGGGGGGGTGTGGGTGTGTGTGTCCAGAGTCCTGACCCACCACCTTTTGTACACTGGTAGAGTTGAATGACGACTGCTGCCTTATAAGCCTAATTGTAACGTACCATTCGTCCATCCAATTTCAGCAGTTTGAAGGACGTTTTAATGGCAAGTTTTGCCAGAGTAATACATTGAAACGTTAAACTCTTACTGCTAATTTACAAAATAGATAGGCTTGTACAGATATACTGCACATATGGTTCAAGTCATTTCTGAGTGACAGAAGGGAGATGAAATAACCTTGAGTGCGCATAAAATGCTCGATGGTCTCCTGACTATGCATGTGTGTGTTCGTGTTTTGGAGTGTGAGAACCCATGTGTGCGCGTGCATGCGTGCGTGCAGTGTGTGGTTTCATTACATGCACTGATCTCCCAAAGCCCAGACAGAGAAAGGCTAAACGCAGCACTGAAACGTCGGACAGAGAATGTCAGCGTTCTCCCCCTCAGGACCTCTGCAAGCCAGTCAGTCTCAAGAGGCGCTGAGAGTTTCTGCAGGCTTTGAGAAGCGCACAGTCACTGCAGATTACAGTGCTACTGGATGCTAAACACAGATCACAGGGCCACTGAGTAGCGGCGCCCTTGGCACTGGATTGGGCTCGTGACGCTCCATAACTCATCTTTATGATTATTCACGCGGGGAAAATTCAGTTAGACACCAGGGAAATGTGACGGGGAGAAAAAGGGGGAATTCCTGTTGGCTCGTGCGGGACCAAAATTCGATGAAAATGGGGGAATTTCCATTTCAAAAGGTGCCTCATTCACACACAGTCACTGCAGTGATTCAGAGAGGCAGATGCTGTTCTTCATGCACGGCATCCATTGAAACAGGATTTGGTAATCCATCAAAATAAGGCACAGTAGTAGTCTCATTTTGAGCTGACCTGGTGCCACACATCCACGTCATACACTGCTGCTTCTCAAAGACCTGAGCAGCAGCAGAGAGGACACAAAAGAGCCAGGCAAAATTTTATAATTCGATAACTTTTTACAGCCCACTGTATTCAAAACATTGGTTTCAGGGGCTGTGGGACTTTCTGATGACTTTAAGAAAATTGTATGAAGAAAATTGTATAAAGCCACTCAGCAGAAAGAGCATGAGTTATATTGGCCAACATCTTGGGGGGGGGGGGGAATATTCTTTGAAGCATCTCTAAGAAAGATCCTTTTCTTGTTCGTTTCCTGTATTCCTCGGAGCCAATCCGTCTAGACAAAACAGGCAGGAGAACAAGTAGGCGAAAATAAAACACTGAAGGACAGATCGACAGAGAGGGAGAGAGAGACCGAGCGCGTACGCTATAATCCAAATGAGGAAAACTGCTTTTTTCCATTACCTCTGGGGCACCATAACTGTACCACTACGCCACGTGAACTTAACCTAAACCAATTTGTCAAAGGCTTTGCATAAAGCAATGTATTGTATGAATTTGAATTATGGCTATTATAGGATTTCGCAGAAAAGTTGTTTTTCGGTTGATATTCCCAGTATGAGCTAGCATTTAAGGGCTTTTGGTCATGCAGTATTCCCATCTGTAAATTTTTCTGAAACATGTCAAGGAAAAAAAAAAAGAAAAAAAAAAATCAATTCACAAACCAAACAGCCTTATACCTGTGGTGGCACACATTATACTCTGAGAAAAAAAAAAAAAAAAAAACCCATTTGTTCCTTTAGGGGTAAAAGGCTTCTCACTGGAGCATTACCCTCAAAGGTACTGCTGTTGTAACCCCAGAAGTGGGTACTTATTTGCTTTGGAACATAAAAGTACCTTTTAGGCCCTAAAAAAGGTTCACACAGGTACCTTGAGGTCCTATAATTAGCCCAAGGGGGCACATAAGTGCTGATAGTACAGCAGGAGTCCATTTATGTTCCCCATTTCTGAGAGTGTATGCAATGCATCCGTCTCCAGGGAAACCAATGAAATGACTGCTTGGTTATACAAGTATGAAACTAAGCTGAAAGAAATGCCAACTGTTTGCTGTGGCATTACTTTGGAAGGAGGGGGGGCATGAACGTACGTTTTGACTCTGCCCATTTCCTTTAATCTTTATGTATTGAGGGAAATTCCAGGATCGATATGAGAAAAAAATGCACCAAAGAAGAAAAATAGCTGTGCATGACCATGCCCGGTTATGGACTGGTATTTGCATGCCTGAGGAGTCCATGGAGGTTGACTTAAAAAAAAAAAAAAAAAAAAAAGGAAAGGTCTTGCTTTGTTTTGCTTAGGAACAGCTCAAACCGAACGGCAGGACTTTCAGCACGTATGGGAAACAAACAGGACAAGAACAAGGGTTCAGATGACCTTTTCCTAAATTAGGCTTGGGGGATTACAAAAATCCACAAACGCCCTCGTCTTCGGTGATAAATTAATGACCGTACGAATGATTAAATCAACGGATTTCAGAGAGCTAGAATATTTAAGTGCGTCCCTTTAAACTCCGAAAGCACCGCCCACGCACATGTTCACTGCTCAATGCTGATTATGCAACTTGCGTAAAGGACAAGTTTTGAAAAGAAGCGAATGGTGGAGGATGAGCGCGGCATTAGCGAGACGGAGCCTGTAAGGAGAACTGCGTCAAAACAGAGATTAGGAGAGAAAACTAAGTCTGAACAAGTCAGTAATGCACACTGAAGAGATGCAATCTCTCGGATTCTGTGCCATCATGCTCAGCTTGGAGAGCAGAAAATGTCAAAATATTGACAGGCTGTCTGCCTGCATAGTCAGATCTGTCAGGCTACGACCCCTGGAGACCAACAGGCATATGTGTGGCCTCCAAAAAATCCATGTCCCACTGTTACATCCCATACAGGGCACACAAGACAAGCTGCACTGACGGCCAAATTACAAAATAAAACAATTTTTCTTTGAATTCATCATTATCGAATAAATGGTTCGTTTTTGACCTTGGGTTCATAATTTCACTAATTTGAAGCCAATTGTTGATTTTTTTCTAGTATTTTCCCCGCTTTTCCCCTCTCCCAGCAATAAGTAGTAATATCCAATATACCAGAATATGGATAGGGAATCTTCATCCTTCATGGCATGCATACTTTTCAGCCGTTACGAGACTTAAAGCAGTAAATATTCCATCTGACTGAATTATTTGATTAAGAACTAGCTAAAAGTCTACGATCGTAACTGTGGTTGGAACCAAAACCAGAACACACTGTGGATAGAGCTTGAGAACCATTCTGTGTTGCCTTCTGTCTCTTGCTGATGTTATCAGGGCGCTTGCTCTGATTGGTCCCAGCATTCTCCATGAATAGGGGACTGAGGCTCTCCAATGACAATGTGAGAAAATGAAAATGAGTTCAAACCAGTGTTATTTTTGCTTTAGGTTAAAGAAAAAAACATTGAAACACTTCAACACCTCTGTTCAGAAACCTATACGGAACTTTTTGATTCACCTCAGTTGGATCAGTTAAAACGTGTCACCTCCAAAGCAGTTAGTATATACTGTATAGCAAAGTAATCACAAGACAAACACAGAGTTTTTAAAAGGACAGCCATTTCTGTCAGTGTGGTTTAAGTGGGTAAATAATCCCTCAAAACCTGAAAAGAAAACCAACTGATAAAGATTAAAAGGTTGTCAAAATCCTAGATTGCAATTACAGTTGTAATAAGAACCGGCATTAGCAGTAGTGTCCCAGGGCAAAGTTTGCAGAGTATTACATCACTGAAGCACTGAGGAACAAAACCTTCTTAATGACATGCCTCATGCCCTCTTTGGGAGCAAACCGACATGCAACTCTAAACAAAGTCCACAGTACATTCAGTACAATCCACAATCCAACAGAGGCCAGATAAATTTCACGCAGAGGAAAAAGCTAACAGCCTGCAAATTAACGCCTCCTGTCAGTTAAAAAGCCACTCATACAAAACAGGAAGCAGGAAGAACTTTCAGTGGGAGATATTGTGTCTGTAGAAATACAGCCCACATGGTTTGATATTGACATGACAACAACTCCAGTCCTGGAGGGCCGGTGCGTACGCAGGTTTTTATTTCTATCAATTACCCTGACTAATTGAGTTAATTGGCTGCATACACAAATATAGATTTTTGCAAAGGTTTGATCAAAGAAAAATGTTATGTAGGGTGACAAGATCAGTTTTTGGTGGTAATTTATGATAATTGAAAGAAATGTCAGATTTCATGAATAGTTTGGCTATTTTAGATAACTAACTAATTAAAGGCCAGAGGTTGGTGTGAAAACCAGGGACAGATATGGCCCTCGTTGCCCATCCCTGACCTAACCGATATCCAGGCAGAGCAGTGAAGTTCAGAAAAGTGAGTTCTAAAGTAGGTCAGACTTCGAAAACCACCTCTGCTCGGTTGCTATAAAAAAAAGACTTGATCATCAGCCAGGAAAGTGGATTGTGGACATGAGCCCAAGCTATATGAATAAAATATGTTGTGGCGAAATGTGAACAGACAGAGACATTGCTCTGCTCTCAGGCAGATAATAATGGAGAAGTAGGCTATAAGGGCAGCACACTACTGCAGGAGAGTACAAGTTTGTTCGGGAGGGGCTGAACTGGATCGTGGTTTATAAAAACCATCGCCATATTTCAGCTGGGCGCAGCGTTCTGTCAGGGAATATGGTTCCCCGCAGCACACAGCGAGCTGGCTACCACACCAGCCACACCCTTTGCGGGTACACTTGCATCAGCTTTTGCCAAACCTTTTCTTCTAGACATCTACATCACAGAACATCATGACAAACCCAATAAAACCAGTGACGTACTTGACGCTGATGTCATTGTTGAACTAGATTTTCTGTTTGGGTTTTTATAAAGCCATATGCATTTTCAAGACAATTAAGGTTGGCTTTTCAAACTTCATTTTTCACTCATTTGCCACAACACATTGGTCACCCATACTCTCGTACACATTTTTTTACTAAGCAACAGTCTCAATAATGGGTAAAGCTCCCCATTGCCTTGGTTAATGCGGGTTACAAACAGACTGCATAAAAAGATGGACGAACCAATGGTGACATCATCCTTTGGTTTTGGCATACCATTTAGGAAGCCTCAATTTTGGCAATTTGAATTGCGCCATTTTGTAACCGGACGCGATTCCTATTGGACGAGTGTGAGAATTGAAGATCCAGGGAGAACCGTGGCTCTGGATCTGACCGTATCGGA
This sequence comes from Gymnothorax reevesii, assembly GCA_029721435.1. Classification (NCBI taxonomy): domain Eukaryota; kingdom Metazoa; phylum Chordata; class Actinopteri; order Anguilliformes; family Muraenidae; genus Gymnothorax; species Gymnothorax reevesii. The sequence continues at coordinate 59,197,422 of CM056586.1, read as the reverse complement.
CGAGGACCAGAGGATAGCCACACCCCCAAAGCATATTCTGGCTTTATCCTTTATTCTAGTCTATTTGGGACCATAATTTACAAAAATGGACATCACAATATATCGAAAGAGACTTGAAACTTGCGATAGATGCCATAAAATTATGTGGAAATATAATTAATGAAATAATAAATCAGGAGGCAAAGTAGGGTCATTTTCTCAGACTTCAATAGCATTGGACTTCTTTCTGCAACTACCGACATCACCATCTGCTGACCATTAAAAAGAATGCAATTTTTAGAGATTTCCGCATCGGCCTCACTTTTCAGACCCAGGTGCTGCATCAATCTTTTTATACAGTCCGTGGTTGCGAAGTGGACCAATCATACTCACAGTTGCTGATGACTCCGCCCAAGGGGTCGCCTTTGAAATCAAACTCAATGTCCATGTACTTCCCCTGTAAAGACAAAACTGTCAGAAATGCTAGCAGTGAATCCCTCAGTCCATTATCTCAGCCACTTCCTTCCTGGCCAGTGGTCATGATGTCAGACCTTCCCAATCAGATCAGCGGGGGGTAAGATGGAAGAGATCACAGTGAACCGGTTCATTCACTCCTACATAGCCTGGGAATATTTTATAAAACACCGCTATATTTCATACATACCAAACATCATGACAGGAAATTTACTAATCCTCTGATTTATCCGATTTATCCAAGGACATTACTGTGATAAGAATTTTGCCCACACATTGCATAAGCTCATGTCTGTTATCTAATCAACAGAGAAAAAAAAAAAAAAAGGCTTCAACTTCCCTCATACAGCAAGTCCTTCTCCCAGCATTAATTTATTTAATTAATTAATAACATATTTCAAACCAAATGGTCTTTAACTGCTTGCTCAGAGACCAACCAAACAAAAAAATAAATAAATAAATTTTTTTAAAAGCCAGTCCATTGACTGAATGTATTGAAACGCATTGTTCACCTGTAATACAGCATTCCATACCAGCATAACACTTAGATTATGAAAACATTGAGTCATAAAACTAATGCAACTCAAACCTCAGAGCCATCACTGCTGGTGCCAAATGCCACAACTTTACCAAGGCCCAAAGAATACCAGGCTATGATTTTAAAAGTACAGTGAAACTCCGTGGCCAGTAGACCTACAGAGCCCAATTTCATGTGGCAGGATTACAGAGTCCGCTACATCCAGTGACTGCATTGTTGATATGAACTGTAAAAATCAACCTTTCCAGCTTTTACTCAGAACATTGTCTAACTCAATTGTGGATTGGAAAAATAATTTAGGTTACAAAATCAGAATGATGGACATTCACACAAATGATTGAAACGCAGCTCAACACTGGATAATAAGCACCTGATCAGAACCAGCTACAGCTCTGCTCAACATCTTGGAGTGAAAGATGCTTGCAGCAAGCCAGATATCAGGACGCCCACAGAATTTTCACTCTTTGTTTCTGATGTTTTAACTTTGGCTGTGGGACACTGGGCTGGATGCCGACATATTTAGACACAGACAGACAGACAGACAGACACACACACACACACAGAGACAGACAGACAAACAGACACACAGACAGACACACACACACACACAGACAGAGACAGACAGACACACACACAGACAGACAGACAGACGCAGACACACAGTGCTGAAAATAATTTTAAACTATGAATTTAGTTATGTTGTGCGGTTGAAAACCCATCATGTGTCAACTTGTTTAAAAGAGCCCTGCGGGAGCCCTTTTAAACAAGTCACCACATGATAGGTTTCAACAGCTTTCATTTTGATATCTTACATCATTGAGCAACAATAGTTGCATTAAGCACACTAACGGTTAATACTTGTAAAATTTAAAGCCACATGATGGACATATGCAAACATTGCTGATCCTTTTAACATGTTCAGCGAGCCTATCCTGCCATAGGGAGAAAACCGTATGTGATCGTTTGCGCAAAGGGAAGATTTAAGCTGGAGCACAGAAACAGTTTATCTTTTTGCAAGCAAACAAGAAAAGAGAAACTGTCTGACTGGCCAGCAAAACTGAATCCTATGGTGGTGCCCATTTCTCCAACTCCTCACGTTATATGTCCCTGTGTGACAACATGGACCGACAGAGCCAATAATGCTGACAAGCTCTGTATATTCAAGAATATAATGCATATAGGCCCACCGGAGAGTACATTTTGAAAGCAGACATCCAATTTAGGATAAGGTCAGGTCAGGAGGTCAGATTAATGAGAAGCAGGCTACATTTCCTCTCGATTTCTACTGAACGCTTTGCCAATTTTGAGCATTTCGCTTCCCCTTTAATGACCCCTGACCAGTTCAAACTTGTGCAGCGTGGAAATTCAGTTGGCTGTAACTCCTGTCTTTACCATCGGAAGAACAGGTTTTTTTGTAAAGTTTTCTCAGTATTTCTCAAAGTCGTCTATGGCTGCAATCATTTGTGCTTGTATTCTTACGGACTCACATTCTTCAGAAGCTGCATTTGAGCTCTCAGAATGTCGGGCAGCCTTTTATGCTTGGCATCATTTGAGCGAGTTAAATACAGCCTCGGACAAGACAGCGTCATTGTATGCATCTGGAACGAGTCGCTAAGCAAACTAGCATGTTGTTTGATTCACTTTGATATAAATTTCTCCCAAACCATAATTACTTACTAAGGCCGAGGTGAGGTGGGGGGAGGGTCTAGCCCAGATGCTGCTGTGCAGAGCTTCTGATTTATGTAATATCTGCTTTATTTATTTTGCTTGAAATCAACTGCTGCTATTGAGCATTCTTACACCTTTCCTTTTTCTTGAACCAGACCTTTATACCTGATGCGGTCTTAAACAAACCGCAGTCAGACAGAGCCATGAGAAAGGCTTCTACAAAAAAAAATACAACAATTATTTGCCACTAATGAGTCTTTGTCCCCTGCCAAAAGATGTGAAATCGTGTCAAAATGAGCAGTCTCTCGATGTGACCGAGAGTGACGCGAAGGTCACCAAAATCGACTGGCGCTGAGGTATCACCCTAATACATGTTAACATGAAATTTGAAGGAAATCCGTCAATTCGTTCTTGAGATATCTCGCTGACAAAGATTCGGGACGTAGGGACGGACGGTCGTGAATACTATGTCCCGCCGCTTTGCGCGTTCTGCTCGGCGGGGGAAAATAAAACTATTGTATTTCAATATCATACAGCCCTACTTTTTACTAAACAAAATCTGTCATAATACCAGTTAAAATCTTCTCTATAGTTAAAGCAGGCTCTGGAGTTCCAAGGATGAGGACCTCAAGTAAAACCTGGAACACTCAAATCTGAAACAAACCAACCAACCAACCAACGAGGTACATGGTGTAACTCAGTGCAGTTACAATTCCTGCCCTGCAACCAGCTTTACAGCATACCCCCTACAGCAATGACGAGAAAATAACTGCCATTTTGCACTGGTGTTAAGCATCCTCACTTTAAATAGAAGCTTCTGGAGGGGATGGCTTTGTTTGCAAACACGAAAACCAAGATCAAAAGGTCCACGTGCACTTAATCTCCAACAAACCTTTCCTAGACAGAGAAGAAATACAAGCACAAGGGTACTCCCCCGTTGTCAGGAAGAGAGAAATACTCACGAATCGAGAGGAGTTGTCGTTCCTCACGGTTTTGGCATTCCCGAAAGCTATGAGGGGGAGAAAAAAAAAGGAGAGAATTACGCCAGGCAGTTAAGGGAGAGCAGCTCTGTGTTGACTTGGTGTTTGTTGATGTACAGCAAACCTGAAAGTCATTATTCTGCACTAGTGTGCAAGTGGTATTCATGTTTGTAATTATCCACGGTTATACAATGGACACAAACCTTGCCAGTACCAAGGCTGACTCCTCTGCTCTTAGCGGTGCCTGTTCCTACTTATTTTTACAAAAAACATACAGGGAGAACTGTTTAAAACGAACAAAATATTTCTTTAGCGTTAAAGAGCTTTGATTTATTTATTTTATTGGATTTCACTGCCTTTTGGAGAAATCTTGGCTTCCACGATACATCTTTGTTTCGGTTATTGAACAAACATTCTTTGATTGTCAAAATGGCTACAGATAAATGCAAAGAAATTAGTATTAATTTCAATATGAATATACAGATCTCAGAGTGATGTTATATTTTGCATCACTGAGAATGTTATGCCCATTCAAACAGCAGTATAAACAGTAGGAATGACACAGTGATTATACACTATGGCTCAAATGTTTGAAATCACTAGAGATTTTCACATGATTTAAATGGAAGAAACTTGCTGTGTGTTAAAGCAACCCTACAGCCAAAGACATAAATCCAAACTCGGCAAGCTTTTTTTATTTACCTTCGCCAGCGACTTCGCTGACGAAGGTAATGTTTTGATCCCCGTGTATTTATTTGTTTGTGTGTCTGTCTGTATGTGTATCGAATAACTCAAAAAGTACCGAACGGAATTTCATAAAATGTGGTGGGTTGATTTGGCATGACCTGAGGATCAATCGATTAGATTTTGGGAGTGATCGGGTCAAAGGTCAAGGTCAAGGCCACGAAAAGGTCAAAACCGATTTTCGGCCATATCTCGGTCAATTTTTATCCGATCGGCATGAAACCAACGCCAGTGGCGAGGGATTCAGTGGCGTCGGCGAAGGTATGCGCTCTACCGAGTGCCCGTTCTAGTTTTTTTTTTTTTTTTTAAATGAAATCACAAAACAAGGAGTGGCCATACTCAATCACCCCATTTACAATGTACACAGAACTGCTGTAGGATCACCTGGATCATAAAGTTCCAGACAAATATACAGTAAATATTACAGTTCACCCGGAACAGCTCGGTAAAAATTTCAGAAAATTTGCATAGTTGTGATTAAATCTTGAAGTGGATAGTTTGGAGGGGGAAAAATATCCCCATGATAGAGGGCAGTCATCTATCATACCGGCGAAAAGGGGATTGCCTCAACATGTACAACAAATCAAGACCAGGGACACCATTCAGTCCATACAAAATGAAGCAATTAAAAAGCAACAAGGCATATTTCCAGTCAAAATGCCCAGCAACACCTTGGTGATGAGATCTTTGTATCCCATGTATTATCCCATGGTTATTCTGCGTGTAGAAATCCCAGTGCGATGTTCCACCAGAGGAAAACCAACAGCACAAAACAGCACAAACACAAAACAAACAGCAGAGCTTAGTTGTTCGACAGTGTTTACCGACTACAGACCTACGACGCTAACGAGCTAGTTCGAGAGCTAGAGTGAGAAGTTCATCAGCTTCTCCAGAAAATAGTTTATTTGATAAAAATGGTGCGCACTTGCAATTATCCAGGCTGTACCAACAAAGACGTGAGTGAGTCTCCTCACACAGTCCATCGCTTCCCTGTAACAGACGTAGATTTGAGGCAACTTTGGCTACTTGCTCTGAGCTTCCAAGTGGACACCAAACTACTTAAAATGAAAAAGCTTCGCGTTTGCTGTGTGCACTTCAGCGAGGACGACTACTTTCCTTCAGGACAGAGGAAGAGACCGGTTTTGAAGAGATCTGCTGTCCCTACACTCCAGGTAAACAAAATTGTACTAAAGATTATCTATAGCATCCGTGCATAGCCTTCTGGTGATGCACCGAGGGCTATGTAAGCGCAACATAGATTCATCTATCAGTGTCATATTACCAGTGAAGCTTATGAAACATAATATGTATTGTTATTGTTGTACTGTTATTACAATCGTCAGAAACTACGTGGACGGGTGTGGATGGTTTCTAGGTTTGAATGAGAAGTCCATGACTCCAGTCACAGCGTTGGCTAGCATAATCAAGACAAACTTGGCTACCTTTCTCAGCTACTAGGGCGAGGGATGACCGCAGCACCCAGTATACGTATTTATTTTGGTGTCGACGCACCAGCGTCTTCCCGAAATAATAATAAAATCCTTTGGAAAGTTACTCCGAGTGCTCCGGTTATCCCTGGGTCAGTTCGCTAAGAAGTAGTAGTTTCTCTCAAGTCTGCCGTCCTCGACCGTAAGGAAACATCCTCCTCTGGCTGGAATATGTAAACACTGTCGAACAACTGATGAAAGTATTTGGCTAGTGCGCACAGCTGTTAGCAGTGACAGCGCGCAGTGATCGCTATTGAGAGGAAGTAGCCCCAAGCAATTATAAGATGTGACTTTTTGGAATACCAGGGTTTTGTTATGCAAATAAATCACTCGTCCGAGCACATACTGTTTTGAGAAGAAAAACGCTTTACTTTGCAGACCCCAGGAAACCTGCCGGAACTACTTTCGCTTTGACCAAAACTGGACAGAACTCGGCTCACAGGACACTGTCGGGGGAAAGTCAGTGTGTGTGCACGAGACTAAAGACGGTGATGCCATACAGATTCATGTGAAAAAATCCCGAACTATCCCTTTAATAGTCGAAATGTGAAGGGTGTACTCACTTTTGTGAGATACTGTAGCTCCATTTAGCGCACTAAGGGTTCAACATCCCTTAATAGTTGGACCGCATCAGAGCAGATCCACCATCCCCATTCATTGCAATCCCAATTTGGGGAATCCGACAATCCAGCTGTACAAATTATCAGCTTAACATCTCCAGCATTAGAGTTAGGGGTGATTTGTAGCAGGGGGCTGATGGTAGAATCCTACAGGAGTGTAGACCTCCCGGCGCAGGGCAGTTACCGCTGCGCTAATGGAGCTCTCCCCGGGCGGCTGTAGGAGCTTAGGGAGGTCCAGCAGAGGCATGTAGAATCAGACTGCGAAGCTAAACTTCATGATGGAGCGCTCTGGCAGGGTTCACCCGTGGGTATGAGCCGGAGAGGCGACAGGCCCATTTTTTGGGGGTTTGGTGGGGGTTAATGAGAGCCCTGGGGAAAGAGGAGGGAATGCCTTTCCCAGCGCAAAGCAGGAAGTCTGGGCTGCCTGTAGCTCATGGATCGCTGAAGCCCGTTGTTAAACTCTTACAGATGTGCTGCTTATTTTGTGTGTGTGTGTGTGTGTGTGGGGTGTGTGTGTGTGTGTGTGGGGTGTGTGTGGGGTGTGTGTGTGTGTGTGTGGGGTGTGTGTGTGGTGTGTGTGTGTGTGTGTTCGTTCGTGTCTTGCGTGTGCAAGAGTGTGTGTGTGTTCGTGTGTGTGCGTGCACGCGCCCTGGCACAATGCTGGGCACCTTTCCCCTTCCTGCGTGCCGGCATTTCCTCTCCAAATGCATCCCTCACGCCCGCAGAGAAAAACACAGCACCCTGCGTGCAAATTGAGAGTTATTTGCTAATTTTCTCCATTCGGTTTTGCTCAATTTAATAGCTAAAAGGTACTGCGCCACAGTTTAAAGAGAAGCAGGAATCTTAATAAAATAAACAACAGCAGAGGGATGGAGGAATGAGGATGCTGGAGGTGAGGTTCAGATGCTGATTTTATCAGATTCCACATGATCATTTCCTCGCAGGAAAGGGCTCGGGTCGTATCCCAGAGAAACGCATCAAACATTCACCTGCAGTGCATTTGGGCTCTGTGTGAATGTGGGCGTGGCCACACCCTTTCCTGTCCTATGTGCGTCGAGGGATTGGGATTGGGGGGGCAGGGCCGGGACTCACCCTCCAGCACAGGATTGGACTGCAGCAGCTGCTCTTTCACCTTGTTGACTTCCTGGCCCTTCCCGCACACGGCCGCCACGTACGACATCACCAGTTTACTGGCCTCTGGAAGGAACAAGCACACAAGTGCGGGGTGAGGACTGCACCCCAAAATCCCGCCCAACACCACCACCATCATCACTGTCAGCGTGAACCCCAGTTTTAAAGACACAGCGGGTAGGGTAGCGTTGCAGATACCAACATCCACCCAAAATGCCCCAATACATCACAGCGAGCCCCAACCTCTCTAAAGGCTACACCAGACAGACGGCCTGTTCTTTCTCACGGATAATAGAAAGTTAAGGTTCACATGCACTCAGCCTCACACACAGGGAAACCAAGCAGTGCGAGTGTGTGCATGTCTTCATTATTGCACTGCCGTACTTTGAGGGCCATTAATCAACCAGATACCCCCAGGAGGCCGCCTTACATTTTTACAGTTCTTAACAGCAATAGGACATTGAAGCTTGTTTATAATACTTTCAGCATAATTGACTCTTATTAGGACATCATGAAACAAAAATCTTCTGTACCCAGCTGTATTTATTTGGAGTTATGGGGAAAGTTTACTGTGCACCAAGTAATAATTTGCCTTTGGCCATAGAACGACCAATAAACATGGAACAGTACAAATTAAATTACAGTTTAGATGTATACAAAAAATCAAAACTACAGCACCTTGGACAATGAGCCAAGAGTGACGCAGAGGTAGCAAAAACCGATACCACTACTCATCATCAATAGCCAATCAGGCCATTCATACACATTTTCAATTTAGCAAACAAAGCAAACCATCTATTAAACAGTTTTTTTCCCTTTACAAAACTAAGGAAGTCCTTCAGTTCTAATGCACTTTAAGTTGGGGGGGGGGATCTCAAATCAGAAGAAATGGTTAATTTCAAGAATATAGGCCATATTTGGCACCGTCCTCAATGCATAATAGCTACCACTCAGTAGGTCGCAAAAGTCACAGCAACTCAGTAGCTAATTAAAAGATGGCCGACCGCACAACCCAAGCAGACCAGAGCCCTCAATTTTTAAACGTGTCATTCAGAACCACGCTGAGGATACCCTGTACTTGTGCACAAGTGAATTAAACCTATGGTTCATTGATATTAAAAAACTAACATCCTGCAGGTGGGCCGAGGAAGCTTTAGCCTCAAATTTAGGTATGCTAAAATGCTAATGCACGAGGATGAAGTTTGCACACACTGTTTGGCTTCCCTGCATCCCTACAAACTTCAGACGTTGCGCCGAGCGAGCGCTGGCGCCTGGCTGTGGCATTGGAGAATCCCGGAGATCTTAAATAAAGAGTGCTCTGTTGAGGATAATGAGCATGAATTTGAGCACCTGTATCTGAATGAATGCATGTTGGGAAAGCAGGACACAAACAGCCTCAAGAATATCTTGGATTGAAAGAGTGATAGAGACAGATATGCAGAGAGAGAGAAGCAGAGATGGAGAAAGATAAAGCTAGAGATAGACAAATAAAGATTTAGAAAGATAGAGAGAGAGAGAAACCAAAAGTGATGCAAAGACTGAGACCATTACATGGATGAAGAGAGACAAGGGGGGAAGTGATCATGGGACACGTATACTCCTGCTACTGTAATGTACCTTCTGCAATATTCTTGTTCCAGCTATGTCAAGTTGAATAAAATCAGTCCAAATTAAAGAAAAATTTGAAATCAAGGTATATGACGTGCACACTTTTGAGTCCCAATAAGACATACAAACATACATGAACCTTGTTCTTTGGTTTTTGAGGAGAAGTGGATACACGACATACCCCATCAGGTGAGATGGACGTAAGGACGGACAGAGACGTAGGGTAATCCTATATGCCCCCCCCAGCCATATATATATGGTGGGGGTATTAATAAGGAAAAAGGCAGGAGAATGTGTATGAATAGGAGCCGGGAGGAGAGAAAGGGGCTCACTGACACTGCAGCAGAATGATCACCATCTCCAAGAACATCACAGCCAAAACACTGAATTCATGCTTAACATGCAGCAGACCAAAGCCAGGAATAAATATTGCTTTACAGATTCTTGAGATCTAATGTTCACCAGTTAAATCCCACCAAAAAGACAATCGCCAAAAACAGAATGCAAGACTAGTGCAGCAAAACCCTTTAAGTAACAAACGCTAAACGCCACCGAAAAAAAAATATTCCACAGAAAGTTTATGACCTGTAGAGCACACATGAACAACCATCATCATTACGGTTATAAATTCCATGAAACCAGGAGTGGAAACGTGACGGTCATCTTTCATTCAGAGCATGAATTTTCCTTCTCAGTTTTAAATGAACAGAAAACCGTTCTTTTTAGGGAGGGTTAATGTTCACAGCGTGGAGTGTTCACAACAGATTGCACAGCGAAAACATAAGATAACATGCAGCCATTCCCCAGCAAAACAGATTGACTTAATTCTGCAACAGAGACAAAGAACTTATGTAATTTTAGCTACAATTAGTCCTTCACCCTTTAAAAAGCCGTAAAACAGTGGTGTGTTCCAACGAGGATTGCTCACGAAGAAGAACTTTGAAGCCTTTCAAAGAAATACTGACCTGACAGCAAAGTGCCAAAATTATGCAGCAACAACCCAAGACACATTCAAAAAAAGCAAAGATCTGGCCACAAATCTTAATTGCACCGTTATTGCATATTTATATGGACATTATACTCATGAACTTTTTGTGAGTTATTTAATTGTGAAAACACTGTCAGGAAGATTGTTCCCTATCTTTGAGCAGAGCTCTCCCAAGCGAGGCTGCCACATCACATCAGTGCCAAAACGCTCCAGAACATTGCTGACCAGGCCACTCAGAGAGAAAAAAAAAAAAAAAGGCAATGAAACTCAGGAATGAAGGCTCCTGGGAGGAAAGGGATGCGTCTGCAACACTCCCATGAATTTCCCAAAGCAACTGTGGAAACACCTCGCCCTGGCAGCTATTGATAGGGTGTTTGGTCCGAGGGACGGAGACACTGAGGGGCGTTAGGGCACAGGGAGTGCTGAGGGTGCAAACGACAACTGTGGCCCTAATTTACAGGTCTCGTAGCGGGGAGGGTGTTCCCCTCACACGGCTAAACACAGCGATGAGCCACCTACTCCTCTTTCTGTTCAAAGGGGAACCAAGCAGTAGTTTTGGAAGAAAAGCTGAAGAAAATGCCTTTTGGAAGGGAAAAAAAAAAAAAAAAAAAAAAAGCCATGCGGGTCCAAGCTTTTCATTCCAGTCAAGCAGCAATACACCCAACTCTAGACTCAAGGGATTGTGTTGAGGTGAAACAAAAACTGTTTTTTATACCATTTTTCAAGAGTGCTCGGCTAGAGGGGAGAGAGAGAGGGAGGGAGAAAAAAAAAAAAAAAAACACCTGGCTGAAATGGAAATGAATGATGAAATAAATACCATCTCTAAATTGCATAATGAATCCTAATATCTGACAAGGCTGAGGTCAGGCTGAGGTCAAGGTCAATCTTGCTGGAATGTGGTTGCAAGCTTTTCTTGACTTTAGATAATAAAATGATTTCACATTCCCTGACTTCAGACTGAATTCTTTTGAGACAATTTAAAATGCAAATCTATGTTCGATACAATTTCAAAATGCCTTTTGAATCATATGACTGATCAGAATTGGAATTAATAGGGCAGCCAAACATCTGACTAAAAAACTAGCACGTGATTTCCACATGGACCATTGTAGATTAATAAAATCAATTAAAAATGCCTATTTTCCTCAGCTCCTAGACCAATAAAAATGATGAGGGGATTACCAAAATCCCAACTCATCCTCTCTCTACTGATCGGCTTCCTGGCTCCGACTCAAAGGAGATGAGCCTTTAACATATAGGAATGAGAAAAAGAGTATTTAAAAATGTTACCTAAATTATAAATAGCAGTGCTCAAGTGCCAGCACGCCATATATGACATAGTGTGTTCTTAAATAGAGCGGCATAAACTGTAATAAACACAAAATCAAAAGCAATACAATTAAAGCCAGCTCAGAGAGATTTTTCAATAATCTCACTAATGCCAGGTCAGTGTTATGTCAACAGGCAACAGGAAATAGATTTTTGAAGAGCATCGAGGCACCAGGAAGTGGGTAACCTGTAAATCATGCATGCCAGACAGACATCTGACCCAGTGAAACTAGATAAACCACAAGTGGATAAGACACTGAAATAGTGTGCACCTGCTTTCTTCTTCAGCGTGGCTTTCAAACCACATTCCTTTGACTCTAAGGAGCTTCACCACCACAAGCAAATTTGCCATGATGCAAGCTGGGATTTGTAGTTCATAGAGAATTGTGCAGTCCCAAATTAAATGACCTGAGTCACAGGCTATGGCTGACACATGGAAATTAAATCTTCAGTTTATTTCTTTGCAAAGTTACACAAAAAAACCTGCACGAATGACATGAATTTCCTATTAAAAACACTCCTTAAGAATATTTGTAATCGTAGAGCAGTCAATTATGGAGTTATACTGAAGGAAGGGGCTCTCAATGGCAGATATACAATATGTAAACCTATGAAGCCATGTACCGCATTTCTCTTAAGTCAAAATCCAAGACACATGATTAATAAGAGCGCAGGAGTTAGCCAGATAAACAAAGAACTGAGTGGCAACAGTGTCAACCAGTTCTGTGACACGGAGCCTTCAAAAATAAAAATACCAAAAAAAAAAAAAGACTTTCTACACATCCTCATGATATTAAGCTGCCCAGATGTGAGGGGAAAAATGTTCAGCTGGGCCAGCACCAAAATAAACTGAAGTTCAAAGTCTTGGACGCAGGAGAAAGAACTTGACCGGATGCAATGTGGCGATTATTAAACTTTTCTCCCGTCTAAATCTTTTTTTGGACATGCCTCTCCAGTGATATTAACTATGGTGACCGAAAAACCCCAAGGCAAAGGGCTGTGGCATACCACCCACCATGCCACATTTACCGAACAATGTGTTGTTTGGGCTCTCAACTGCAACAGCCAAAGGCTCAGATCTACCCTTTATTGGAGTGGTCTGACTGAAACAGAACACTAAATTTGCAAGAAATTCCATTTATTGGCATTATACGCCCATCAGTGATTCATTTACTTTTCGATGAGCCCCGATAAGGGCTCCACATTCATCATACCTTGTAAAATGGTTATAAATTTCTTTCAAAAACCTTCATCCGAGACACTCGGGACACTGCCTTTCCCCGAAAAAAAGTAGGAGCCAATAAATTATAAGCAACCTGAACCTATAGTCAATATGACCGCTTTAAGAATCTAGACGAGAGAAGAAAAATATTCCACAAATGTGAGAACATGACAGGAAGTTAATGTCCTCATAGATCAGAGCACCAAAACCCTGCTGAGAGATCAACCACGGGCGGGTTTTCACTCCAACCCCAATTACGCTCACTTAATTCAACAATTTGGCTGCCCAAAAAGGTCTCTAGCTGTTGAATGAGATGTTCTTTATTATGGCTGGAGTGAAAACTAACAGGGTTATAGATTTCCAGAAACAATGTTCAGCAGTCCAGGCCAAGACGAAGCGAGAGGAGGTAGCGGAGGTGGTGAAGATCTCAATCCCCAAGCATGTGGCCATCAGCTGGGCACATGCAGTTGCCAGTCAAGGCAAAAAAAAAAAAAAAAAAAAGGCCAATCTCCATTTTGCTGTTGCTGCATATTACACATGTGGATGGCATCACTATTAGAAACACCACCATACGCTTGCAGAATGACGAATAAAGAATTTCAACCACCCCATGATATATGAGCCAGTTGGGAAATGTGGATACAGGAGTAAATGAGGACACCACCATTTTAAACTCACCTTATTTAACCTATCAAAACATACAGATTAGAAAAATACCAACTGAATGTTTCTCATGCATGTGTAACAATCACTACTGTGAACTATGCTTATGTCGTTGGAGGTGACTGCTTGGGGTATATCCCCGAACGCCCCCAATCCTCCAATTCCCCAATTCTTGAATAGACTTTCATTTGAACTTAATTTCAGGTCAATCGGACAAATGGTTCTGAAGATATGGCCAAAAGGGTAATTTTCCATCACAAAGCGCCACCTGGTGGCAAAATATTGAACCATACAGGTATGATGTCATCATGTGACACGTTGTGAGGTCATGACCCTGCAGTTGCACATAGTTTCATGTCAATTGGACAAATGGCTCCAAAGATGGTGAATTTTATGTGACAAAGCTCCACCTTGTCAAAATTTTGAACCAAACAGGTATAATGTCATCGTGGGACGCATCCTCAGGTCATGACCTTTCATTTGTTCTTGATTTGAGGTCAATCGGACAAATATTTCCAGAGATATGATAAAAAGTGATTTCAGTTTTTGGCCACTTGTAAATTGTAAATTGTCCAAAATGAAATCAGTTCTTCCTCTTTATGATACTTATTTATATGCAAAACATGAAATTTCTAATTGAAATATTACTGAAGTTATCGCGCTAACAGGTGGGGCGGCGCGGCGGCGGTCGGACCAAAAACATAATACCCCCGGAACGCCATTTGGCGTTCGGGGATATAATTATATCAGTGGTATTGAACAGAATAGGGCTTTTGGGCCCCTCACCAAAATGCACAACATACATACTTGTGACTCCATCCAGTACAGTTGTAGTCAAGCATATTCCATTTCACCCCATGAAAGGCAGTTGCCAACTAATGGCTTGCTTCATGGAGATTTACTTATCTGAATAATCAATGGGTCTTAATTCTTTGGAAATGCTGCTTTCAGCAATCTCATATAATCTTTTGGTCAGCATCCTGATGTCCCAATTGGGGAGAGTCCCTCAGTTGAGAATCCCCATTTTAAGATAAGATACACAGGTACGTTATTGAACCCGATCAGGGTTTTTTCATTCACATTAGATCAATCCTAGTAACTCGTTGCAGTGCCCGGAGATCAAATCCCAGTCAAAAGCTAAAGCCCTGGCCAGGGGCACTGGTAGAAGTGCTCCTATAGGGCACATTATTAAAATTCCTCATTTCTGACTAGCAAAGATGTATTAAAAAAAAAAACAAAAAAAAAAAACAAAAAACACTAAACTCACGGAGCACAATTTTACAGACCCTTTTGCACACAGGCATCCTCAAAGCTTAAAAACAAAAAAAAATTAATTAACTGTGGCCGTAAACAATTTCCACACAACTAAATGGACAGCACATAGCAGGTAAATGTTGTTATGCCTGCTGGTGTAGGATAGAGGTTTGTGGTACACTACCTGTCTTCCCAGCTCCACTCTCGCCGGTGATGAGGATGCACTGGTCTTTATCCTGGTCTCGCAGAGAGCGATAGGCCTCATCTGACAGGGCGTATCTAAAACAGAGAGAAGCTGCCATTTACACCAGCGTTTCTCACTTTTTTCCCTTCCATACTGCTGTGTCAAAATTTACAGAATCTCCCTGAACATCTCTCTGGCTTTTATGCAGCATGTCAACAGTACAGTGCAGAAAATTCATGAAAATACACCAAAGATTCCATTATTAACCCAGTACAGGGCTTCCTCTTGTGCCCAGGAATGTTCAAGTGGTTTTGTGTGCAAACGAGTGTCATTGAACATTGCAGCTGAGTGGGACAGTAGGGGATGGGAAAAAAAAGGATGCAACTTCTTTTTGCTTTGAGCTACTAACCGAGGTGCAATGTCTTAAGGCGTTCATCAGAGCCCACCGATTTTGATAACCGATACCAGACAATCATCTCTTGCCTGCACTTTGACAGAGGAGAGTGCACAGCAAATGTTCAGCTATGAATGAAACCCAGCCAAGCAGGGCCAGATGCCTGCTGATCAACTGCATGTGGCGCCATTTTAAAAAAAGTGGGTCACATTTGCTAGTAAATCTAATTTGGCAATTTGTGCGCGAACATCCCCGAAGAGCCGCACAATCCTCTTCATTACCATTTCTTGCATTACTACCATTTTCCATTGTACTGGGTTCCACAGTTCCTGAGGGACAGAAGTCTGAGGTCGCATTCAAAGCCTTCTTCCTGACTCCGTATGTTTCACTTGAGCAAAGAGTTTGATATTAGATAAATCAAGTCCAAACAGTGCTGATAATATAGTGGCATGTCCCAATATATACAGAGATAAATGCTGGGATATCATTTGCATTGGAGCTCCTGATGAATTGCTTTGAAATGGTTAGCCCCATGTGATACTGCGTACACAAACACAAGATGTCCAACACTGCTCATTAAACGCAACACACCGAGTAAAACAATGCCTACAATAATTTGTGCGGAGTGAAACGTGCAAAACTAAAATCCAAGGGGGGTGAAAAAAAAATTATATATTTTTGTTTTACATTTTAAAAGACTATCTTATGAGCTCAAAAGTACCCGAGGCAAGAGTCAAATGTAGTTTAAATCATCAATAGCCAATAGCTTTTCGCATAAAAATCTGAATGCATCATTTTTCCATCCAATCAGCTGAAAAATTAAAACCTTGATAAAAAAAAAAATTAAATAAAAATCAATCAGTAGCCGATGGGGCCCTCAGGTCTAGAGTTTGACAGCACTGTCTTAATCCTAAAGCATCCACAGATTGTAAACAGCATAAACGAGAGAAATACAGGATGCAATGGCAAAAGCATCCAAAAAGAATCCGAAGCCATTCATCTCATTTGGTAATTTTATAAACAAACTTTTTTTTTTTTTGGACAAATTCCAAGAGAATAAGTCTGTAGGCACAGTGTGCAAGTAGGTCACACAATTTAACTCTAACGTGGTCATACTGGCTTCAGAAACAATAAGAGGACCATCACTGCATTGGCCTGATACAATACAGGAACTAAAACCAACCGGATGCTCCAGAGTTTGTGAAGTAGCGAGCGGGTCGGAGCTCACAAAAGGTTCCAAAGGGCGAGAGTTTCCTTGGACACTGCTTGCGCACAAACATCTGCTTGCTTGGGATGAACCAAACCTTTTAAAAGAGTGGGTGGAGGGTGTAACGTTAAGGAGCGGCACCTCATTGTGCTATACCAAAGCTAAATTCAGCATCCCCTCCTTCCTCCACCATGGACCTCCAACAGCCCACGGGAGCCCTAAATAGGCCAGCACAACCGGCATGGCAGCCATTTTGCCCTTTTCTCCATGCTTCCATTGCTCAGGAATTCTCCTGAACCACAGCTAATAATAACTCCGATTGCGGAGTAAATGTAGCATGCCTTCTCCCGCTCGCTCCATCCCTTAATAAACATACTAATAGACGTTACAAGGCAGGGGTAAATAAACTCTGAAGTACTTTTATGGACATACGAGGGATTATTCCCCACGTTTTGCCCCGCTGGAATAGAAATGAACATTTCCTTCTCCAAAACCTCAGGTGACATTCCACTGGAACTGGGCTGTTCGGTCCACAGAGTCGGACAGTTTCAACTAACATTGCATGTTCTGTAGAGGCTTGTATAGACAGGAAACACAGTTTTACCATCACGCATGTTCAATCAAGCATGTTGTAATGTCAGAATTTGACGATTAATGAAAGTGGAATGCAGCTAAACAAGCTTCATCATCCAAGATTAGATACCTGGCAACAGCAGAGCAGGACAAGCACTGCTGCACATCCTCACAAACTTTGGTCATAGAAGGATTTGGTTAGCCTCGACACTGTCAGTAAAGGACTCGATTATATCAAGTCAAATTATGGCTTAGGAGCCAGATGGACAGAAATGTCAGGACGCGCTGCTCTACACTGAAGGTGCCACAAAGAATTGCATTACCTTAAATCATCGACTACAATCGCTTCCCAGGAACCACCACACAAAACCAGTGGTTGGAAACTCAAATGGCCAGATTATATAAAGATCATGCAGTGAGGTATAGTGTTAAAATGTTTTTAGGCAATCTCAGGTGATGTAACTACAATGTGATCGATTTCACTGCACAATATACACAAAATTCAGTGCTCATGCCAAGTGAGATCACAACTGTTTTAAGTTTTGATGAGTATTTAGTTCTGTACAGCAACTTTTAAAGTCCTTGTTCTTGTATACAATTATTTCTCACCAGTAGTACTGGTTTAAAAAAAATTACAAATTTATCATGCATCAAGAGAGCCTAGAGGAAAGCCTTCAAGGGCTGGGCTTCATTGATTTTAAACTGCTAACTGACTGGTTACGTTTCGGGTAGGATGAATCCGAATTGCCCTGAAGTGAGACCGAATGGTGGGCAGTCCGTCTCCACACGTAACCCCTACACAAGACAGGTGAATGCGAGAAATCAGGATTCCTTATGCAAGCTGGATGTAATGCCACCCAACAAAGGCATCACTAGACAATGACAGAAATTTTTGGGGTGGGAAACATCAGGGAGCAAACAGGCATGGTCTGCACCCAGAAGTATGGTACAGGGAGGGGGATGGTGCGAGTGGCATCTGGCCTCGTCCTGCCAACACTGACCAGCGTAAAGCCCAGTGTTCTCAGGGAGCGGCACAGGACATTACGTCATTGCAGAAAACCGAGAGGTCCATCCAGAGCAGATGTCTAAGCTTTGTGGAAACCGCCTCGCCGCCAGACTTGAGCCTGACAAAGGACAAGCATCACACAATTAACCCGTCCTGAGGGGGGGAGTGCGGGTATTAGGGGGCCCGGGGCCCTGGACGCCTGCCAAATTACCAGTCCTCATCTGATGCGACATGAAATGCATCTCCCAGCAGGCTGCAGGACTGTCACAAACAAGCCAACTTGGGTGATATGAATATGAATAGAGCAATCACAATATGAATAGCTTCAAAAGCCAGACTAAGCTGGTCCCTCCGTCTCTCGAGTAGATGAGGAGAACCATGGCTGAACGCCAGACAGCATTTGGCTCACATACACAGTTGGGTGGTTGGGGGGGGTGGACTGTACATGTCTGTTAAAGGTCCTCATTCCAGCATATCAATCAGGCCAGGTATATCAATAAATCTGAGCTCCTGCATCAGGAAATTCCAGAGAATTCTGCTGTCCATCAACAGTGCGACTTCCTCTCTTAACTGCCCCGGAGGGAGGAAATCAGCACTAAAGCGAGAACATCTGCTCGGCCGATTAGCCGCTAATTTCAAAAGAAAACAGAAAAACACAAATTCGTGCTGTAGCGTCCACTCGAAACAATTAAACTCGTCGGGGGGGGGGGGGAAGAGAGAGAAACAAAAAACAAAAAAAAAAAAAACCAAGACACAAATGCAAACTGTGCTTCTGACTTCAAACCAAGCGGTCCAACAATGACTGCAATGGCTAGAGAGGATGACCACAGTGAACAGTCAGGGTAGATCAAGCAGGTAGCCAGTGAGGTGTCAGGCTTTGGCCGTTCAACAAAACCAGCCAATGAGGAAGATGAATACAAGAGTCCAAGCCTCAAGCTTCCAGATTGTGCAGTTAGCGAGTCCAAGAGTACTCATTTATACTTCCTTTCCCCGGGTTCTTAAGCCACAGACGCATGAGGCCAACTGCCGAAAATAGGGACTGCTTGCGTCTCCAAGGTCTGGGGAACCAAACAAGAAATACAGCGATGGATGGGAGGACTGGTTTTTCCCCCTAAGCCAACTGCAAGTTCCCCCATAGAAGCAAATTATACCATAATGGGTTAACAGCCAGAATCAAAGCAATCATTAGCACAGCTAATGAAAAACTCATCAACTGCAGCAGCCTTAAGATTACCCATACTGGATTTTAACTAACAGATGTTTGTGCTGAATCTCCTTCACGGTGAAACCGTGAACCATGATGTAACTGTAGAGCGGTGAGGTAGACAAAATACCATGAATTTACCAATTGTTTTCACTGGGGATGTCTGATTTTTTTAGAATGCTGCCAATAACACATTTTATTTCATAATAATTCTATGCTGAAAGACCATTTACGAGTGGAAAAAGTGAATCGTGTTGAACTTCGTTTCACAGCAGCCCAGTAGTTACGGCAAGACGACAGCACAGCTTTATAGCAATACCGCAGTAATGTGAGAAACATCCTGTAAACTTGTCATTCACGGAGCTCCCTAGCTGACTCATTTGGCCCAGGCGGACCCACGTGCGAGTTTTAAAGATTGCTGTGATTGTCCCGCCCGTGCAGGAAATTAGGGCTTTTCCTGCTTCCCTTTAAAATGTGCCCAGGTGGTTCTGGGACAGAATGATGTCACAATGGGAACAGGTATGGGGGGGTATACTGTACAAAAAAAAAAAAAAAAAAGGAAGTCGGGCTAAAAAAACCATTTTGTACAGTAATTGTTGTTCTGATATTGCTTTTTTGCTACACAAGACAAAAGAAACACAAGAGGATAGTTTGAATCATGGCATTGACGGGTACAACAAATTCACACATCAATAAAAACAAGCCCTTATTTTCTATCAAAAAGTAAGCAACATCACTCTCTCTCCTCCCCCCCCCCCCAAAAAAAAAAATCCCAAAGTAAAAATTCATTGACTTAATTCAAATCAGGATTTGTGCTCAGTCCACGAATCTGTATTGTTGGCCCGTATTAAATCACTCCATGACGAGCTGCATCTTTGCTGTATTTTACAGAGTTGAAGCCCATTAAAGCACATTTTTCACAATCATCCCCACCTGGGCACTGGTGGTTCCAGATAACCAGTTTCAGTCAACAAAATTGACCACTATGAAACACACAGTAGCTTAACCGTTAAAGATTAATAATAAAATAAATTTTTTGGCGACTATTCCTCGTCAAAAAATCTCCCATTTACACATAAATGCTAAGCTTGGGGTTTAATTTGGGCATTTAAAGCATATAGACAAATAACTCCGTCAAGTCACGCTACTTCTGTAAGCAAACAGTGTCATTATAATTTAATACAAATACTGAACGTAATTCTTACATGAGCGCAAACATGCACATTGCGCACTCATCCTCTGTTGACAGGAAGACGCTGGCGCAGGGGGATAGTCATGCCGTTTTTAGACTCTCGCTCTGGATCTCTTTACTGCTTCCCTGTCTGAGACATGAGCTCCAGTCTGACTCAGCTCCCCTGGGCCAGGCCGAGCCAAATCAGCGCTGTTGCTCCAAAAGACACTGACCCGCAGTCGGCTTCACATTCAAATACAAAATGGAACCCATTAGGACAGACGCTGGCACACTGAACCTGAATCAGTCCTTCAGGACACCTTGTTTGCCGTCGCAAACACCCAGTTACTCACACAGGAAATGTCTGCTTCCAGTTGCTTTAGTGGCGGAAGTTCTGAGGGAAGACTGGACCCCGTCTAATGATTTATTCTCCCTCCATCTACATACACATTTCAGGAAGGATGTGGGGGAGGCCGTTGCCCATTAACTCCATCCTTCTTTTGGGAAGCAGCCAGCACGTGCGTGTGTTATCCTGCGGGGCGGTGACGGCCCCCCACACAGAGGCCGCTCGATGAGCGCACTAGAACCCTCAAGACACAGGAACATGGACAAATACAGTTGCTGGTTCCACGTTTTACTCAGTGAAGCCATACAGTCATTTCGGCAATACTGCATTGTTATAGAGCTCCAGTGTGTCATTATTTATGTATTGAAGGGTGGGATGGTAGCTGCCTGGGAGGTGACTTTCCCGCATCAAGGCACACAATCCCCATGTATTTTTTCATGATTTATAGAAATATAACATGACCTCAATCTAGAAAAGGACAATTCATTAACTGCCCCTCCATGAATCAGTTGAAAAAAAAAAAAATAATAAATTTCAATGACAATGAGGAGAAGCAGGCAAAATAACCATTACTTCAGCCAAGGGGGGAGGATAACAGTTGATTCTTACTGAAAAATGTTAAGATTCTTAGTTCTTAACATTATTCACATTTTTTTAGATGGATGCCATAAGCGTCATTCCATTTCTAACCAACTTTTTATTCAGAATCTATTATAAGCCAGACAGTCACATTTTTAAAAAGTTGATAGCCATACGCTCCATTCCTATGAACTATTTAAGGACTGCCAGTATGGACTTCGTAAGAATCGATGCACGCACCCCAAACTTAGGATGTAACGTTTTATGAATACTTTTGTGAACATATAAATTTAAGTATGATTTAGTAAATTAGTTGCATGTTTTTAATCAACAAATTTTGTCATTTTGTTTTGAACTTCAAATTTTTCTTAAAAAATACTGTAACATAAGATATGCACTTTTATTTTGTGAATAATTAAGGAAAGTAAAGACAAGAGTTGGTCACTAAAGAGACTATATCCCCCGCCGTTAGGTCACCAAAACAGACTGGTGTCGGCGCATTCCCAGTAGGAAGGTTGGTACCAAAAAGAATTGAAATAGGTTGACTCCTTCTTGAGATATCGCGCTGATGGAGCGAAATACGATATCCCCCGCTTCACGCTAAACGCGCGGTGGGGGATAATGAAAAATTTGACAATTTTTTAAAGCTTTTTCTTCTTTGATTCAGTGGCAAGGGCTAGTAGTGATGGCTGTGCACTAGTTTAGCTAGGTCTCATTGAATTGATGGGGAGTGTTGTAATAATGGTGCAAGCTGAGAGATACAACGGGCCAATCGAAATTGAGGAGATGAGAGAGAAAAATTAGTGTGGGGGAACAAAAAATAAATAAATAAAGACCAGACTCTCAGATGTTGCACACACTTTAGTATAAACTATAGCCTTTCAAGGCCTATAGCTTCCCTGTATAACTAAACAGGATTCCCTGTATTTTGGGATCCTCAGATGAGCCCAATGACCAACACTAACATGAAAGCTCCAGCTATCTCCAGTGTGGCAACTGCGGAGAATCTCCGGTATTCCGACAGCGGAGGCCAGGAGTCTGAGCGGAAGCCAGGGTGAGGATGAAAGGCAGTGGGGAACGCGAGTCCTCGAACACACAGACGTGTCTGTATTTCAGGGCCACTCCGGGCCAGTGTGGGTGCAGCCGTGCAAAACCCCCTGTGGCACCACATCCTCTAGTCTACATTTAAGAAGCAGAGGGCCTCTCGAAAATTAAATTGGGTGTCAAAGTTTCTTCCCCTGAGCCAAATTTCTAATTTCTGGAGAGCACAAATCTGTTGAACAAGTGGCCCACAAGCATGCACAATGCTCAACCTTTCCCTCTTTACACACACACACACGCACACAAAGAGAGGAGCCACGCTCTTCAAAAACACAGACACACACGCACACACTTCACACTCAGTTGTGTACTACGGTTTAGGAACTAAGCCTCAGTCAGCTGCCCATCTTGAATGAGCGCAGCATCCCTCGACACACTTATGAAGGGCAGCGACCCAACAGTGACCTCTCGACCCTGGTTCAGGCTCCGGCATGACACAGGCACACGGTCGAGGCCTCACAATGGAGGCGCTTATAGTCTGGGTCCCGCCCCTTCTCACGCCACCCCAATGCCAGCCTCACAGCTCCCTCCTCAGCCGGCCAAGAGTGTTTACATAGCCTCACTCCAGGAAATGAAACGCATGGACTCAACACCAGGGAGTGTGGGGGAGGGTCTGTAAAATACAGCACTCCAGCACTAACACCCAAACACCAAGTGTTCGGAATGGTGGGGCAAGCCAAACATGGCGATTAGGAATTTTGCACAGAGATAAAATGCAGTTCATTGTTTTACTGAAAAGAAACTAATGGCAATTAGTAAATACATTTAAAAAATTAATGCGTATAAATAACAAGCAATAACTTAATTGGCATAATGGCTTCACCAGTATGGTTGAGCTTCAAAAAGCAACGAATTTCCCTACGTCAGCTTATCGGCTGATATACACATGAAAGCAAGGCCACTTCTATGACTGCAAGATATGCCTCGTCCCTTTGCAAACAGCAGAAAGTACAAACATATTTATAAAAACTGATAAATATGATAAATGCATAACATTACAGTTTTTAATTTTTATATATAAATAAATAAATAAATAAATAAATACGAGGGATAACTTGGGTCCCCTAAACAAATTTTCTTCTGTTTCTCATATTGCATCTGCTTTATCGGTGCTCCATCTGCATGGACGTGTGCATGTGTGCGCGAGCGCGTGCACGTACGGATCTCTGGGCATGGGGGCGTGTCAGAGTGTGCGCACGTGCGTGCGAGTGTGTCGGTGCCTGTGTTCATGCGCCGTTGTCTACGCCTCCACATGCATTTGTCATCTTAGCAGGCTGGACAGAGTTTCACAATAAGCACTGGGCGGTATAGAGTTGCGAATGTAACAGGTCCAGACTTGTGCAATCAAGATTACCAGTGACCATAAAAGAGATACCACAGGGCAGCTTTGATAGACAGCTAGATTTAATAGGTGCACTTAAATGTCCGGACCTTTGACCCGCTAGAATGCAAAGTACAGTACGGCGATTTCGATAAAGGACATGGTCTGCACCTCGGAGAAATGCCAGACCCATAACGGAAAATGCTATGCTTGCTCTCCAAGTGCTTAGCAATACAAAGCCCCTCCTAAGCATGTAAAGTGGCTCCTGTTACCTTGAACACAATTGGACTGAAAAAGGAAAAGCCAAGATCAACAAGCACCTAACATTGTTCCATGTGACCTATTGCATGAAAAGGTTTCAGTATTAAAATGGAAAGCATGAAAGTCAGAGTAACAAACAAAGAGAAACAAGGAGGGGACAGGCCTGTGAGAAACGAAAACATTCCAGGGGATTTTTCTACACTCCCAGTCATGATGAAATCTGCGAACACGTGCATTGTTGAGGATAAAAGGTTTCACACAGACAACACCTCAACATCATAAATCTCAAAGATGGGCGATGAGGGTGGATGATACCCCCTGACCTCTTAAACAAACCTTCCCATCAGCTAGTTCACACAAAGACCCTGCAGATAATCAGCTCGACAAGAAAATAAGATTTCTTCAAAAGACCACAACGCTGTGATCTTCAAGCTATGAACACAAAAATCGAGACTCAACTGAGGCTATTCAGCTCATCACTAGGCCTTTGGAGTATAGGAATTATAGGAAAATATTAAAAATAAGGGACTTTTGACGCTAATCTCATTGCCTGACGCATGCTGTAAAAGCCACATATTCAGATTTCCTTATTGCCCCACATGCTATATACCCAGTGTTTACTTTAGCCAATGAGCTCAAAGTTAAAGTCCATGAGAAACAAGTCGACATGGTCAACATCCCCCGCCAATCGTGTGCTTCTTATTTTCGAACTCCATCAAGGCCTTTATGGTCTGAAGCTACACACCAAATTTGGTTACTGTATCTGTAGTAGTTTCTGAGTAAAGCTGTCCTCTTCATCTCGGACGAACGGACGGACGCACAGACGGATGGATGCACGGAAGGACGAACGGACAGACGGACAAACCTATATCCCCCTCCCACTTCGTGTTGGCGGGGGATATTAAACCACAGTCCAAAAGGGGTCTGTGGCGTGTGGGCGATTATCATAGCAATCTATCGCGTATCGTAGCGTCTTCTTACAATCTTTGCAACACGGAATCAGGAAATTCAGTCAAAGAGGGCATACTTCAAAACAAAGACAGGAAGCATCGAGACAACTCTATCACAGACTTCAAAGGCAGAAGGCGGCCAGCTACAAAACAACACAAAACAAAACAAAAGCACACAAAAAGGAATGAGGTGCCTGCTTTGATAAAGCGGTGTGATCCAAGGAGCAGCTACGATCTTAACCCGAAGAGCACCGAAATAAATTATCCTGAGCTGCTGAAAACCTATCGTGTGTGACTTATTTAAAAGAGCTCCCCTGCAGGAGCTCTTTCAAAACAAGTTTGAGCTTTTATTTTGATATCTTGCGTCACTGAGCAACAAGGGCTAAGCCAAGGTATTAGTGAGGACAGGCATGTTTTTCCACCAAGGTGTGATGTATGGCACAGACCACCAGTCACACCTATTTCCTGAATGGGTCATCAATCTTTTCCCTGCTCAAATACCAGTATTTTAAGAAACCGCTGTTACAGCTCTATGGATGGAGAACACTTCCTGTATCCAGACAGTCCAGAGTATGATGTGATGAACGAGCACTGCGCCCTTTAAAAGGTCTGGAAGAACTGCCCAAAAAATAATCAAATAAAATTCTACAGGTCACACAAGCAACTCTTATCCAAACTGTAAACCATTCAATACCAGCAAGATCTGAAGCCAGACGCCAGGTCTCAACAGAAAATTTTGACGGATCCTCTCAGTTCAGTTAAAGGGCTCTTGTTCAAAACAGCAGCTCACTGTAGACCACTTCTGGATGACAATTAAAACATCAGATTGATAAAGGGCTGTCGATTAGAGACCATCTCTAAACTGAGTAGCTGATAATGAATGCTCCAACTGAAGCACAGATAATACTTCCCCACCCAGGAGACGTTGACAATGGATGTCGTGTCCAGACAGACACTGATGAAGGCCCACTGCATTTACCTTCAGTCATACAGTTGGCAGTCCCCCTGACTTCTGAGCCCAAAGCGAACCTTTTACAAGTGCCGGCACATCAGGGGTTTCTCCTCTAATCACTGTAAGGACGCTGGATCAGGTTTTTTTTTTTTTTTTTTTTTTTTTTTAAATCACCATCTGTTGGACAAGGCTACTGCACTCCAATTCCTCCCTCCTTGCCCCCTACTTCCCCCTCCCCTCAAAGAAACAGAGTGATCAGAAGGCTCATGACTTCAGCAGACAATATTCAGGAAAGCTCTCCATCACCTGAAGCACTACCAGCATAAAGGTATGGAGAATCTGCTCCATATTTGAGTGACAGATGCCACTGAGTGCTAGCACAGATTTTACCAGATCTTAAGTCATAAATTTAACTGCAATGTAAGCGAGCCGTCCTTACTGGTAGGTTTGCCAAGACGTTTGCAATTGTTCTCCACCAAGTAATGCAATGTTTTCGGAGCCACATTCATGGTCATCTCAGAGGTTCCTTCAGACATTCTGCCAAACGCTGACCACTGGATTCTGATTCTTTACGAACAAACCAAAATCCTCTGACATATTCAGCTGTGGGACATGCCATACAGACAATATCTGTAAAGAGAAGTGTGCGGAAAGAAAAAAAATCAGAGCCAATCAGCCGAGGACATGCAAGGAAATGGTCCCAGTGGCTCTTTACATGCGCCCCTTCCAGCAGAAGGGCAGCAGAAAGCTTACAACCCCCCCACCCCCAGCCCTGAGTCTTAGCATGATGCTACATCGCCCGAGGGAGCAATACTCCGGTGACCACTGATGGCGCCATGTAGCGGGGCGCTAAAGTGGCGAGGCGAGAGTTTGCTTCAGAGCTCTGATTACATCATTACCTCATTACACAGGGGAGCAACCTGAGCCCACAGGAGGGCCAGCTGCCCGCCTCTTAGTGCGCTGCCGAAAATCAGTGCTCAGCGCAATGCAAGGCCCATCTGTACCACCAATCCTGAAAAAGGAAATCGCAGCGGCCGCACCGAATTCACAATAATGGCAGCCTTTGTCCAGACTGGGGACAAATTAGTGCAGCACCTGCCAAAGGGTATTGTTTGGATTGGTTTCCATGGATACACAGAATACATGGATCTTTGAAGAGTGTGTGCCTGTATGTGTTGAGAGGGATGGGGGTTGGGTTTCGCTAAAAGGTGCGCCAATTCTGCTTTGGGTATAGGGCCTAAACCAGCTCACCGGTTCTCCGCATTGACAGTTGATTGTTTTCCACTGTATTCAGAACACGGCAAAAGCAGAATCTTGCAACTGAATTCAGTCTCAAAGTGGGGGTCCTGAGGATATTATCTTCTGCCACAAGGGTGTCAAAAATTAACATTTCCAAACCTGCGTGCTGCAACAACTGTAAGGCTCCATCAGAGGAAAGTTCAGAGGTACACAAGTTCAATTCAACATGAACAGATCTCATTCACAAAAGCCAGAATAAATATTACTCAATGCATGCCTTTAAATTGGAACCCCCAAAAAACGTTGGAACTATTGAGGTCACACAAACAACTCTCATTTTGAGTGGAGTGCTGTAAGATTCAGTAAAATTGGAAAGTGCGCCTTCCCAGGGAAACTGTCTGAAGAGAAAGCCAAGAGGCTTGTTGTCAAGCCAAACACACTGACGATGGACTCGCCTGCATCAATGACACGGTCTGTCACTTGCTAGAACCTTGAGCCAACAACTACAATAACTATAAATATTGATGACAAAACTGGCTGAACTCCCCTTGAAAGCAAGAACTGGAGGCGTATTTAGAGGAGCACAAAGAGCATTGCGCATGAGCAGCTAAACACAGACAACTTTCCCTGCCATTATCGGAGCCCTCATTTTGTAGCGTCTCCGGTTACACGCAGCAGACAGAGGTCACTCCCTCTTCAAAGACAGTCAGATTTATGACTTTAAACAAGGAACAAGGAAATGATACAAGGGCATTGACATCATTATGGTTATTAGCAATATGAGCACCCCTAGCATTCTCAACATCTGCCAAAAAACATGGCATTTTAAACCCCTTCCTTGTATGCTGCCCGTTCCATATACTTCAACAATCACAACTTTGCCATGGCCTCAGTTGCTACCAAGCTACACACAAAAAAAAAAACCCACTTCTAGTTCCTATGAATCCAGCATCACTTTCTGAAATGTAAGTGACCAATACCGAGTACCATGTGGAGGGTTAACACCAGAGTCTGGAAAAGTAAGGTTGTCTCAGGTTATTGGGGATACTGGGAGCCTGGAATTTGTGCAGTAAACCACAAGCCCCCGTGCATGCAGGGAGATGACTCAACACAAGCCCTGATGACGCATACACCCTACCTGGGGCCTGTATCGAAAAGCATGACTGCTGACTTGGCTGGAAAGCGGCACTGAGCTAACCCAGTGGTCTCATAAATTCAGAAGTGAAAGGTGGTGTTCCAGGTTTTACTGAAACGTGCCGTCAGGGTAAGCAGTAATCTCACCTTCTAGCACAGGACGACCCAAAACATCGTCCAGTTGGACAGTGAATAAATTACTTAATTGATAATTAACACAGAAGTGTAACCTATAATGATTTAAAAATTTGCTGTTGGGGAAAGCGTTACAGTTGCCAGCGACTGACAGCACCTTTCATAATATTTATTTGATCTTTTGATACAGACTTCTGGTTCTATAACCACTCTCCCCACCATCGAATGGAAAGCATGTTGACTGCTGGAATATCCCGTTAATAGTGGGGGAAGTATTCCGTCATAATTGACAGAAAAGCCAACAATAGCGAGGAATGAGCCAAG
The DNA here is from genome assembly GCA_029721435.1 of Gymnothorax reevesii. NCBI lineage: Eukaryota > Metazoa > Chordata > Actinopteri > Anguilliformes > Muraenidae > Gymnothorax > Gymnothorax reevesii. The sequence goes on along the minus strand of CM056586.1, from coordinate 59,168,656 downwards.
ACAAGGCAACGTAAGAGAAATCTGTAGGCTACAATGCAAGAGTGCAAGCATGACAGTAACCAAAATAATGATTCCAAAAGCCCCCATCAGAGATTGAAAGATTAATTAAAACAGAGAATAAGATGGCAATTAATTTAAGCATTAGAAAGCATATAGTGAACTGGGCGGGTGGGGGTTTATCAGTGAGCATATTGAAACATTTCACGTTTTTGCATTGGTGTGCAGCGGCTTTACTTAAATTAAGCCCCAATAGCAAACAAATTGAATTGGTTTTGCGAGAATTTATAGATAATTGAATCGTCAGGAGAATTTGAGTCATGCGGATAGGCACTTTCTTCACAACTTTTGCAATGAAGTAATTGAGTCAATAGTATTATTTAAATAAAAACCTCAAACATTCAACCTTTAATTTGTTGATATAACTAATCAATTTGATAGCGAATCAAGCTATGTAAACGTGTCCAGGCCATGCGGGAGCGCTCATGTTTAAAAAGGTATGGATTCTCCTGACCCCAACTCGCCTCTGACGGCGTTTCCCCGAGTGCACTTATCTAGCAAACGTCATTCTGCATCATGAAAGAGACCGTCACTCAAAAACAAGCCGAGGAAAGGGAGGCCCACGAATGTTTAAACCACGCAAGATAAAGAATTAACATTTATACCAGGCGGGGAAAGAAAAGATGTTTGAATTATTAAAAATGTTTAAACTGCTGTGAGAGCATGGGGTTTATTAGCTCGGAACATTGTGAAGCATCAAACACAGAGCAGTCATTCCTGAGTACATAAAAGGGGTCTGAAGCCTGAGAAAACAATTGTAACGTGGGAAAATTACACCCAAAAGGACAGAAATTCCTACACAGGAAATGGTGACAAGTACTAAATGAAATCCAAATGAAAAAAAATAAAAAATTACGAAAGCTGGAGCCAGACCAATATGAATTGGTTCCTGCATACAACTCTAAAAAAGGGATATATTCTGACATCAGTCTGGGTGTGCAAGAGGACTTCTTTACTGGGTGGAATATCAGGCTTCTGGGAAACTAACCATCAGGGCAGACTGTCTAAACAGGCCCTCTAATGGCCACCGTACAGAGAGGAGGTGGAGGACGAGACCAGACTGGCAGGACTGTAGCGATGAAAGGTGCTCATTTCCAGGAGCAAACAGGCTGCTCGGGAGGAGTGGGGTGAATCAAGGAAAGGCTGGGGAAAGGATGGATGTCAGAGTGGCCTCAGATGGAGATATTTGTTCATTATGCCCTTTCCACGAAAATTAATACAAAATAGAATGCGTTTTTACTTGCAAAAACAGATGTCTTCCCTTTCCCAACCCACCCAGCCACCTTCCCTGCCTAACCCACCGGAGGACAGACGGATAGACGGGCACATACCGAAAGGCACCACTTCAAGGCCTGAGTAGTGAATATGCAAAGTTTCATTTAGATCATGCAAACAGTTTGAGTTACGCTCCAGTAATGAAGTGGGAATGCTGACACAAAAGCAAACGGGAACAGAGCCCAAAACAATACATCTCCCCTCCAGTCCCCTCCAGGAGGGACACATAATTAAAGAATGATGATCAAATATTCATGCAAAATAAGATTACTGCATCAACACCCAGTATTCAGCCCACAGCCAGCCAAATATTATAGTCTACTTTAGAATAATACTGTATCATTCATAATGTCAGGCTAAGGAAGCCCACAAGTCAAATCTGCTGTTGGTCTCTCAAAAGGTGGGGGACAATCTGCGATGCAGGGTAGTGTGGCGGTTCACCGTGGAGCACAGAGCTACATAAATGGCCGTACATTGTGTGGGGTGTGTAGAATAGTTCACAGCACAAGACACTGGCAGTCCTTAAGAAAGGCACCCATAAGTCTCTTGGGTAGAGTTTTGAAGCAGTGCCTTTGACATCACAGTGCAATCTCTGAGAAGGCCAGACGACAACCGGGTGAGACCTCGTCATTGGTCGGGTGCGGTGTGCTCACCAATGGCAAATAAACTGAGCAAAACCTATTCACATTCAGCCTATGGGATGACCTCATTCTGCAGCCTCTCCTGATTGGACAGGGGCCAAAGAAATGCTTAGCAACCGCATGTTGGGCAGATGCTGACCTGCCCTCCATGCTGGAGAAATTTATTTTAAATATAAAATCTATTCTTAACCTGCAACTCCTGAAATTATTTTCACTGTGTAATTTTATCCAGACCTGCCCATTTTGTGTGTATATTTACCAGCACAAGGCATTCTAAAACTGGTGCAAGTCTGCAGCATTTTAGTGCGGTACATGCAGTGGTATTTTTTTCCCCCGCAAAGGTAGCATTTAGGGCGATCAAATTAAAAACAACCATTAAAGTCAAAAATTGCAAATGGACTTCTGCCAGTTTGACAAACTTGGGATGAGTAAACCTGGTTAAACAATTCACACTGGGTCGCTAACAGGGCTTGCGAACCAAGGTCGAATGCGTACAATCGAGAGGACCCTTTAGCAGACGCTTCCTGAAAATGGAACTGGAGAGCCAGGCAAAGGAAAACAAAGTATGACCTGGAGGCAAGAAATAAAATAGCCAAACTTTCAATTGTTCAGAATAAACTTTGCAACATCCGACCCACCTGGGTATCATCTCGCCCACTCATTCCTGCTCTCAGCGGGATAGGACCTATCCCTGCATATAATGGGCGAGAGGCAAGGACACACCTTTACCAGTCCGCCAACCCATAATATACTGAAACGCACACCAGAGCCACTCACTCCAAGGGATTATTTACACTGCTTGCTGCACTAAGCACATATTAATTGAATCTCAAAGTACCAATAGATACAGTATTCCACAGATGCGCATCAGCATACCATTTCTGTTTTTATACGAGTATGAGCATGAGGGCTGTCCCTACAACAGTTCACCAGCGAGAGCGGGAACAATCGATGGGAAGACAAATGGACGGACGGCTCGGGGGCAAAATGCCACATCGGCAGGAATTGCAGAGGTGGTAAAAACCAATAAGAATTGCACAAGGGCTTACTGCTACGCAGTGGTAGACTTTGAACTCAAAGCAACCAATGTCATTAAATATCTTAACAATTCATAGTATGCTTAGTTGAATTATGGTTAAAATGACAAAGGCATCTACACTGTGATTCCTACCAAGGTGATTGCATCATGTGTAATTAAATAAGGGCTAACCAGCCACACTTTCCTGGGCACGTCTCCAAAGCAAGATGAGGATGCTAAGAGAGTTTCAAAGCGTTCACATGGATCCCCACATTCCAAGGGCATCAAACAAAACAAAAAATAAAAAAACAAAATTTTTGCTGACAAGAAGAATGATAAACAATGACGACAACTTGCCAGACACCAAAAACCAATAACAGCAAAAATGTGGTAGGCTAAAACTCTGTAAGATGGTCGCTCACACTTGCAAAACCCACAGCTCTATTAGCACAGCTCTGATGCAACCCATATCTGAACTAGTGTCAACTATTATTGTTTTAAGTTTACGAAATAAGGTAGTTATCATTTATGGGAAATTATGACTGTCCCATACTTCTCCCTCAATTTCAACTCCATTCTCCACTTAGTTTTTCAGTTCACAATGAAACTGAAAACTTAAAGCTCTGCTCTTCTCGTCGCCCATGCAATGACTAATGCAATATCAGTTCTGTTCCAGTTTGCATTGGATGAATCTTTGATTTTTCAGGGGAAGTCAAGACCACTTCATGGTTCCTAAAGCAATCTCGCTTTCTGCCAAATTACCAGTGGAACAGAACATGGGCTGGGGAATATGATGTCATCAAGCCTCAAGACTGCAAATTTGCAAAAGACATTGAGGAATCCTCTGATCTTACCGGCCATATTATGATTAAAGGCAGGAACCAGCATGTACAGGCAGTGGTTGTGTCTAAAAAGTGCATCAATGTGACCTCACTCCAAAAGGCAGCTCCCCAACGCAGAGGTGCATTCAGTGACAAAGTCAAAGCAATTTTTCAGAGGTGCTTCCGATTCTTTGTCCAACCCTTGTATATTTTTTACTTGCTTTCTGAGATCATTATCATTTTCCTTCATGCCCTCAAGCAAGACCTCGCAAACACAAGGTGCAGGCATCAAAGAGGGGAAGAAGGCAGCAGAGATGTTGAAAAAATGCGCTACAAACTACCGCCAAGGATGAAGGATGATTGACACTGAGCCCGATATCCAGGGTCATATCCGCCCCGAGACTGTAAAGAATCTCTACTAAAGACATACTGTATGAAAGTCGGGAGCTTTTACCTCACCGTAAAACACTGAAATAACGTTTTAAGAGATTAATATAATGCTTTGGCAAGCTGCTTCTCTTCCAAGTACCACTGGCATTGTAAAACTGAAGTAAAACTGAATCAAAAGCGAGGAGCCATCACTTGGCTTTGAGACTTTTTTTTGGGCTGGAATCCTAAGTTTGTCACTCAATGGGTAAGCAAAGGGGCCCGCCATTGGTCCAATTATAGTTGCAAACAAATTAACACTGATTTAGACAGGCAAGGTGATTAAAGTGACACAAGACGATTCAGGTTCCTCGTGACATGGTTTGAGATTCTCATTAAAATGCTTTGTGTAAACAGAGATGACAGGCAGAGCTGTCCGTGAGGAGGAAAACAGCTCTCAGCTGGGCGAATGAAGTCGAATGTGAGGGATCTTGGCTCAGCTATGTAAATGTTTATCTTTAATTTAATCAGGTTGTTTCACTGCCCAGGCGACCTCCGAAAGCTCAGTTCGGCCTGGTAAAATAAACAGCCACTGGCGGTGTGGCAATTAATTCCCCCACAAATCCATCCATCCATAGGCTTCCTTCCATCTATAGCTTGAGCGAGTGACAGGAACAGGAGAGGTAATGGGAGGTCATGTGTCGTTACCTCTTCATTGGCACCAACACCATTCACTCCTTTTTATATAGTTTACATTTTGCGACAAAGACACTTCTTCCCACCACCAAGTTTCTAATCAAAAAATGGCAATGTGACCAAAAAGCAGAATGGCAGCATTTCTAGAAGGGCATTTCACACATTTGTCCTCATATGTCTGCAAATAAATGGAACAAATGCAATGGCATAATCAATTTAAAGGCACACATTTCTACATGCTTTTGTATTGTACTTATACAAGCAGAGAATCTGCACTTAAACCGCATGAATTTTTTGATGATAAATTTATAATTGTGAGGTACCAAGCAAAATTAAGAAAAATTTGTCCCAAAAATTATGGCGCTCACTGCTCACAGTGCCATATAATTCATCGGACAACAACCCATTACTTTGGTTCTGTATTACAGCACTTTGAAAGTGACTGACAGCGATGCTGAAGTGCAGACCATCAGCTTTAATTTGAAGGCATTTTCATCCATATTGGAGGATTAATTCAGAAATAACTGCACCTTTCATGCATATTCTAAACACCCCCCATCTTCAGGCACATTAAAAAAAAATAAAATAAAATACACAGCTTGATAAAAAAATAAATAAATAAATAAAAAATCATTCTTAATATTTTGCTGCGCATTCACAGCCCCGGTTGTACCAGCCGGCAGTGGTCAGCAGCTTTTTCCAGAGTACCGCACAATTGGCCATTGTGCTACAGGGATGCAAATTGGGAAGGGTCTGCCAGGAAGGGTAATATTATATGTTCACTTCGTTCGTTGCTTAAGAGCCTCCTACTGGCCAGCCAGGCGCTCGTCAGGAAGATTCTGAGCTTGTTCATGTCCGAGTATCCTCCGCCCCCGTCCTGAACTCGCGAGGATTCAACCAATGAGTGTATAAGAAGCAGCAAGCGCGTGCTTCGGAGGAGAGCCGTGAACAGTCTTCTTTCTCGCGAGTTGGCAGCAAGGGGTGTCATATGAGCAAGTCTTGTACATAGTTCCCCAATTGGGCATTCCAGATTTGGGTGGGATTGGAGGAGATGCCAAATTTAAAGGAAAAAAAAAAAAAATATTTGGTTGCAAATCTTTTGCTTGCAATGACTGCTTGAAGTCTGAACACAAACCTCACCAGACTCAGGATGTGTTCTTTGCCAGTTCCTGCCAGTTTTGGGGACTTTTTGCCTTCTTTCGCCCCATCAGCAAGTAAAATGCATGCTAACTGGATTTCCTATCCAATTATGGAGCTTATCGTAAATCACAAGATAACTGCAAGGCCACAATATTTTTGCAAAATGAGTCAAATGATACATTTATTGGTTATTTTAAAGGGACATTTCCTGAAAATTCTGGACATTTTCCACACTAATGGCCAGGGAAATTTTGAGATGAGAACAAACGCAAACAGATCTTATGCCCCGCAGTTACACATTTCTCGATCTGCCTCGGTTCCCTGGTCTGAGCTCGCAAGTTCAGGCAAATCAAGGCAAATGAATGTCACTAATTTGCGTATCTACCGCCAATAAAGATTTACACCTTTCCTGCGTGACGCGATGAGCTTTTTAAAAACAGGTGTCAGGTGGTTGCCCAAGTCCGTTCCGAAACAATTCTGCATGGCAAATTAGCATGTAGCAGCCAAGAACAGGCCCTTTGCATGTGATAATGAGACTGGCTACAGTTCAGAACAGAAATAAGACAATGGCAGTATACCCAACAGCATTAGTAGCTCTCACAACCGCTAAGGACGAAATAGACGATAAATGCTACAGTCCAATGCGATGAGGCACCGCAGGAAACTAGACGCTTCGCCTCATGTTCAGGCAGACTGTGATGAATCTGACATTTCGTGGTCAATTTAGCTGCAGTCATATCTCTGAACAAAAGCCTCATCCATACGGCCCACTCGGGGGAATTATGATCACTTTATGGACCATCTCGCATAATAGGGGGGCTAATGAGCTCTTGGAAGTGGTCTCTAATTGCAGGGGATTTAATCTCCAGTGCCCCACCACCGCCATGAGAGTCGGCTTTATTGGACCCCAGTAACACTGCATTATGTACAGCAGTATAGGACAGTAAAGAGGTGGCCTTATGGGCAATGCTGCAGCTAGCAAAATGCTCTTAAAGGGAGTGATTGAGATAAGCTCAGAGGAGGCACAGCACCTAAAAATTTTAAAGAAGCCAAACTGATTTAGAACTAGCTGGAGATTTTTCAAAAACGTATCCCAATAATACCGCTAAAGAATAAAATAAAACAAAAGTTTCATACCAAGCTAGAAGACAAATCTGGTTTATCTAACCAAATTCGAGTGCCTTTCCCTTGAAGATATTCCACATAGGACAAACAAAATACAACAAAGGAGGCTCAGAGCCTCAGGCTATGTAACATCTTGTCTATTTATTTTACCAAAGTGAGTATAGCTGAAAGAATAATGCATTTGCTGCAAAGTTGTGAGAGGCAAAGCCAATCTGTATGGTCCTTTCTTTTTTTTTTTTTAAATAAATAACTGCCTCTGTCACAGAGCATCGTTTCAGGCAGCCAAAATTCTGCTGCGCTACCAGCGGCAAGGGCAGTAAATCCAGCCTTATGGTCATCAGCCCTTCCCCGGCGGAGAACTCGCGATGGCAGAAACAGCTGGTGCGGCTTCAGCCCCTGGCCCAGGATCAGAGGTGGGGCTGGGTGGGGTGGGGGGGTGGGGTGGGCGGTAGGATTGCTTTTTGAAAGCCTTACATCAGCATCCTAACAGGGGGGAGGGCGAGATAAGGTCTGCGCAGTCCAAAATAGTTGGATAAGTTAGCAGGGCCCCCAGAGCAACGCTGCAGCTCATAAAAACATCTCAGAGCCACAGCCCCCACCCCTCCCGAAAAGACAAAAGGAACCGATGACATCCTCTCTCTCGTGCAGAGCCAAGAGCAACAGCTGGACACATCTGTACGCCTTGTAGGGCTGCTACTGCGAGCAATGGAGGGTGTGCGGTATCGCGTGCATGTGCGAGCACACATATGAGGAGAGTGTGTATATTGCATGTACATGAGTGTGTGTCCACATGCCTGCGCTGGGGGATGGGGTTTATAGAGGAAGGGCTTCAACAGTTCCTGCAAGAAAGCAATCAGGACCACACATCCCCTGGGCTCTGAGATGGGCCTTGCCTTGCATATACAGGCTCAGTACTGCTGCCATGCGCGACTGGGGTACGTTTCCCAAGGCTTAGAAGGTAACCACGTTAGCAACTTACATAGCTTAACTGTATAAAGTCAATGGTTCCAAGTAAGTTAGCATGTGCTTTAGGGAAATGCATTTCTGACTGTCAGCGAAGCCTCATTTGCCGGCAGAAGTTTTTGTGTTTTCGGTCCATGCTGGGAGAGCATGAGTGGACTTTCTCTGGGTCGCTTGCCAGCTGGGCTAACGCGAGAGGGGGTGGCCAATTGTTGATTAGACAACTCCTTTTGTTATAGCACACCTGCTAGGGGCCATGGCACAAGTGCAGCCAGCCAGATGGGCATTCAAATCGAGAACTAGGCAGAAGCTACAGCACATATTGAAAACATAGACATCTATCTCCGCTGGTGTGAAAGAGGTGCGTTCCCACATCAGTAGCATTGGGGCAAGATCCTAATTAATGGAAAATATTAGCGATCTTCCTTAAATTTGAAGGGGAAAAAAAAAAAAAAAACCCATGTTCCGTGTCACATAACGCTCTGGTATACAACATTTCCCAATGCAGCAAAATGTACAATGAATTTAAAACATGCAACAGCACTTCACTGACTCACAGTTCATTTAGGGCCTCTCTGCTCACTTCCACAAAGGCTGAACAGTGGCCGGCCTCTGCCCACTGACAAAAGCATCTTTTCATGCCCCGACATTACATAACAACGGAGGCAAGAAATAAAACACAAACTGTAAAAAAGGCAGCTATTACAATCATTCGCCTGGATTTGTAAAAAAAATTATATGAGCGACTACTTAAGTCTGCAGCCCCAAGGAAGTATGACAACAGCCAGTAGGACAAATTATTCGACAGGGAAAAAGTACGACAAAGATCAAATGGTTATGCAAGACACCCAGCGATGGCTTTATTCCTTCTACAAGCTCCTTCTCAATGTCGCCATTCATAAAAATAATCCAAATTTCAGAAGCGTGAGTCAGTACTTTTCCATTTGAATCATCTAAGACACGAGACCAAACGCAGTACAAAAGAATGGGTCTAATCCAACACCTATACTTGTTTGGATTTGGCTGATAAATGGCATTTATTCCCACAGAACGACAAAAGAACGAACAAGAGCCTCGGTCTGCCAGCCAGCAGTCTGAGATGGGCTTTGTGTCAGCAAGAGGCTCCTGCGTTTCACTGCAATTCGTGCCCCGAGCTGGAGAGTGAGGCTGCGCGTTTGACATTTTGCTCAAAAAGGCAGATATCAGCACAATGCAACAGGAGCTCTTTGTTGTTTTCTTGTTTCTAAATTTCCAGAGAGAGCCTACACGCCGAAACACAAAAATTCAGGGCGGGCGGCTCGGCGAGACTCACATGTGGGGGCTGAGTTCGTAGAAGTTCCGGTTTCTGTACTCTTCCACTTTGTCAGGTGTGAAGATGGGCAGGGATCTGTAGGGGTTAATGGAGATGACCACACTTCCAATGTAGGTCTGCGGGTGAAGGAGAGACAGAGGAAAACATTACTGCACTTGGAGCAGCAGTGGTGACCGCCTGTTCAGACCACAACCCAATGCAACAAAGACCAGAACGGAAGCCACTGGAACAATGTCTCGTTCCCTCAATCATTTCTCCCCCATGTACAATCCAATAGCATTAAAAATGTCAAATGAAATCAATCCCTCTCTGATCACTGTGGCGACATACAACCATGTGGAGGAAGGCTAAGCAAGAGATGGCGCACAGGTGTTGATTCAGGGCCCTGTGATGGAGGCAACTCTGGGCTCTGGGGCAGAGCCAGAACACAGCCGAGTGGTGGAGGCAACACTGGGCTCTGGGGCAGAGCTAGAACACAGCCCAGTGGCGGAGGCAACACGGGGCTCTGGGGCAGAGCTAAAATACTGCTCTGTGGAGGCGGTGATTCGGGGCTCCAGAGCAAAGCTCAAAGAGACTTCCACCTGAAGTAAAATTCTGATTTGCTACAAGTAAGGCTAAAGCTGCTGCTGCAAGTCATCACTCAGATGAGGACATGGGCAAAATTGGATCAATATTAACATATGCATAGATTCAACAAATGCACCTGATCAACCTGTGATCTAAATTAAACCATGTGCCCCCTTAATAACTGAACTTAACTCTTCAGATGAAGTGCTCATTTCAGAAGGGAATTTGGCAGCAAGAGCTGCCAAACAGACCACTGGAAAAAAACAAAATATTGCAAAATTTTGTACATAAGTAACTAACACTATGTTAAAAATAGACACTAAAAAAGGAACATAAGCCAAGATCTGGCAACTTATCAGATTAAACAAGATGTGCGGTGCATACTCCGCCTCAGACATTCAGTCCTGACCCCTTTCAGATAAGATAAGCCGACTACATTCTTGTTCTACTAAACACAGACAGGCTTTTCTATATGAAGATACTTCAATAATTCTGAGGGAACTTCATTTTTATCCATTAAAAGAAGACACGACGGACGAAGATGCACTGTATTGACATTGACCCGGTTTAAAATTCATCAGTGCGATTAACGAACAAACCCACACCCAAATCTCCAACAGAATGGCTGGTTCGTGTACCTCGCTCGATGCACAACTTAGAATTTGCTCTCCAGCTGGGAATTTATGGGGCTTTGTTCAGGCATGCGGCGCCCGGGGAACATCAGGAAAATTTAAAAACAAAAGAAAAATGTGCGGAATCCCGGGACGCGGCGCTGGGAGAAAACGCAGTCAGGGACAGACGGCAGAGGACTAAGGGGCCTGGGATGGGGGTTGGGTCAAAGGTTGGGCCTGTTTGACGGGGGGGGGTAGGTAACAGCAGTTGTGGATGGTCCCAAACTGAGGCTCTCAAGGGCCTCTGTAAAATGTACACAAACATCTCAGTTTTTACTGCTCAATTTACATTACCAACATCCTTCTCATTCACTGACCATTGAATCAGAACTGCCCAACGACAGTGCGTACGCTGCAAAGCATTAAATTTGAGGCAGAGCAAATTTTTCTGATATGGTTTTAAAGTAGTCAAGGGGATCCAAAGGTGAGATTGAACACTTACATGTTCAAGATATGACTGGAGGGTAGGCAAGAAAAGAAAAAAAAAAAAATTTTTTTTAAATTTAAAAAAAAAAAAAAAAAAAAACTTTGTAAATATGACTGCATTTTTCTCCCAATTTCTCCTTCAGGAATGGCATCTTTCAAAAATGTGAAATGGTGCTCTTGGAATAAAGAGATAAGGATCGCAATTGGAGGCATTAGTCATGCGAGTAGGTGTTACACCTTGAGCCTCGTGGTACTTTATCAGCAGACCAGTGGCATTTCCTTTTCAACAGAGGTATTAATCTGGCATAAACTGAAGATAAAGCCACAATAAAGCTTGAATTAGAGCATTTTGTGCCTTGAGGAGGAGACTAAAGGAGACTGAAGTCCTAGAAGTCCCGGCAAATGACTTGACTAGCAATTTCTATGCAGAGCAGCTAAAGAACATTCTAGAACAGAGGTGGGCAGCGAGGGCCGTATCTGTCCCCGGTTTTCACACCAACTTCTGGCTTTCAATTAGTTGATTATCTAAATTAACCAAACCATTTATGAAATCTGACTTTTCAGGCGCATTTCTTTAAATTATCATGAATGACCACCAAAGACCGTTCTTGTCTCCCTTCATAAAACATTTTCTTTTGACAGAATCATTGTGAAAATCTATATTTGTGTATGTCATCAATTAACTCAACTAGTTAGGGTAATTGATAGAAATAAAATCCTGCATACACACCGGCCCTCCAGGACCAGGATTGCCCACCCCTGTTCTAGAACATTCAAGACACTCGTGAGACTTCCTCCCCCAGTGTTTAAACAAAGTCATGTGACATATTTTTCAATGCAATTTCCTAATACGTCACCACTTGAACAATCAACAAATTGTGTGCAATTTCGAATCTTGAGCCGTCACGGTCTGTGGAACCACAGCAAAACGCATAAAACCAGCCTTAAAATGGAGTGCTTCAATAAAACAGTGGTGTCTTAAGAGGTGCAGTGACAAAGATTGTGTTTGTGCTGAAATGCTTTCCGTTACAGCAGAAAATTAGAGGTACTGTACAAAAACTCCTTAGGCTTAGAACACGCCTCCACAAATCCCCTCCCCCACACCTTAACAACACTCCTCTAAACACTGACATCTGTGGCATCCATGAAATTTTCCAAAGGGCTTTGCTTCAGTTGACAATATCCCAAACACTTGCATGCCTGGTGCAGTATTTGGTTGTCAATCATTATGCCCAATAATAAAGAGTGTAACTGAATACAAATTGGAAAAAAAAAAAAACGGGCAAAAGGCCTGAATGATTTCACCGAGTTTAACCCAGAACTCTCAGAAACTTGGGAGGTGGACTTATGTAAATAGATACGCTCCATTCTAAACTCTCAGTTCTATGGACAACTCCATACCACAACCCTGCTTCATAATATAGGCCCCCAGGTCACCACACTGTGGCTGTAAGTACTGTAGACGGTAGCCATTTTCTGAGAGAAAAGCATACCTGTCAATGTTTTGGGTTTCCACCTACGCATAGCAGCAAAGGCCAGGGGCAGCCAGATTTGTGCACACAATCGAAGGCAAAAATTTGACTCGAGACACAGCACAGCTCACAAGCTACAACAATAAACAGAGTTTGTCATCATAATTTTCCCTTCGTTTTTAAATGGTTGTGCATCTGGCATGACATCGGCTTAATCGAGCCAATCAGTTTGAAAAAGGTCCTGCAATTTTCTTTTGAGGCAAAATAAAGAAAATACTCCTTTCAAATCAACAAAACTTGGAAATAATTATTTTTCAAAAGAATTTAACATCTCATTCACAACAAAAATTGCAATAATTATTCCAGAGGTGCAAAACTTCTTTGAGGTCAGTCATGTGGTTGAGAGTTTACACAAGCACAGCAGTCAAAATTCCCACAGCTGTGAAGCACTTGTGGTTGGCTTCTCCTTGACCTTTTAGTCAAGTAAAGACCAGAATAACTTTAATTTAGATCATTCTGAGAATTTATAATAATTTGTTAGTCTTCAACCCCAAAGAATTAGGGCGCTACCCTGAAAAGAACGTTTTTTTAACTTGATAATATTTACATCTTAACTGAATGCCATTAAAAGGTTATTACAGTAGTATAAGCATATGAATTTCACTATAATACTAAAACAAGAGTAAATTATATCCAAATTTGACAGGTGCTGTATGACTGTTACTGAAGGTTTTTGCTCAAGCAACAGGCTGAAGTCATGATGGGACCAATTCCTACCCACAGCAGAGTTCAGATCAGATTCATCTATGCAGTTGATTAATGAATTCTCTATAAAAAAGTCTTCTCTTATTCATGCGCTTTATTCTATGATAAATAACACTTTCAAAGTGTTGGATCATATGCTAAACCATCTGTAGGCAAAATGGTGAGCCTCGACATCACTTTGCTAGAGGAGAGGACTTGTACTTTTTTGAAAGCTCTGTGAATACCCCACCTGTAACACTCAGTCCGCAAACGTAATAAATCACAAATAATACAAATCTGCGGCCCATTATGTAAAATCCCATAAATGTAATAAATTTCCCCAGAAATGTAATAGTTGCCAATGCCAAACAAAATCCACCACAAATGTAATAACTATTATGTTTTCAAGGATTTGTTGAAATTGCAAGAGGGTAACATGAAATTAAAAACGCCACAGATTGGTACTACGTTTGTGGACTATTATTACGTTTTCGGGTGTTATATACCCCAACACCCTGTTCCTCAGTCTTCCAGATCTGAGAACTGCTGTTTCCATCCAACCTTGACCTGGGAGTCCAGAGTCATGAATTCTGGCAGTTGGTCACAGTCAGATTTTAAATAAATATACATTTTCAAAAGAATTGAATTCACACCTTAAAGCGTCAAATAATGTGTTGTAGTGTTTTGAAGTAAAATAAAGAGGGTCAGAGGACTTCAACCACTCGTTTTTAATTTTATTCCCGTAACATGCCAAGTTTTTCAGAATTGAGGCTGAACTTTTTAAAATCGAGTAGTTTGTGCATATTAATTCATGTAAATGGCAGTAAAAAGTGTTGAAACTGTAGATATTCATTACTGTAAATGCTTGTTTGAGTGAGCCCAGACTGAAAAGCCCTCGCAGTAATATCGACAACAGAGCCCCCTTTTCCATGCATGTTAAAGAGGATATTGCATAACACTCTCCAAACAGGCTTTTCCATGGCAACACATCCCACGTCAAATAATCAGAAAACGGCAGCAAAAAAAAAAATAAAAAAATATACATAAACAGAAGAATATATGAAAACAGGAGAATGACCAGTGACTGCAGTTTACTGCGAACGATGAATACGAACTCAACTCTTTTTTTGGGGGGAGGGGGTAGGGGCGGCAATACTGCCCTCCACTCATCAGTACTACAACACAGGCCGACAGCTAAAAATGTGCACAAATACAATTGGAGCAATCCTTCCATGTTTTAATGCTTTTAAATGGAGGATTGGGAATTCATTTTGCTGTTCACAAAATCGCGATACTTTTCCAGCAAACATGACTGGTTGCATTGGACTATAGCCAAGTAGCTATCCATTACATACGAAACCGAATAGGTGTTCTGCTCAAATGTAAATAAAAAACAATTAAGATCAGCAAGTGTGTCCTTAAATCAATCATGTTTTCCAGCAGAATAGGCTTTAAAGTTTATGGTTGGCAAAATCTTGAACAAATAACAGCGCGTCACATCCAGCTACAGGCTTAACCCCTGGAGAAACATTTCCTACTCTGGAACATGACCCTGTACAACGGCTACATGAAACGCAGCGTTGTGAAAGAATTCTGGCAAGGTCACTTACTAAAGGAACCAACTGTCTGTGTTGCATAAGAGGTTAAAGTCTAAAAACCATTTCATTTATTTGGAGCTGATGAGGAATTTTGCATAATGTCCAAATAAAGACCCAATTTCAAGATTTAAAAAAAAAAAATACAGTTTGCACACAGAGAGGCTCAAAAGAAAATTGGTTGGATCCTTCTTGTGTTTCTTCTCAAACGTAGAGGACTGCCCAAAATTAGCTGAAGTGAATTCCTGGCAAGAGCAGTCATGAGAAATTAAATTAAACTGAAAGCAGACATTTCAGTTGGTTTTTGTTCAGCTGTTTTTGTTGACCAAGACAACACTGTATGGGAACAGGAAGGGATACAATGAAAACTGAAGCTTGAAAACTCCAATAAAATGCAAGTTGAGCTCCACTCCAGCCATCAAAAATAAACAAAGAGGGGAATGGGTGGGGCGGCCAGAGTCATGTGACATTTATGTAGGATGAAAATGTGTCAGAACGGATTTGGGGCAGGCCTCTCAGACTGTGAGAAAAGGCCTCTGGCAAGAAAAATGACACACCTTTATGTGACAAAACATGGCTGTGGCCTAACAAGATACAGAGACAATACGATACAGAGGCAGGCAATTGAAGTTTCCCTAGGGGTAAAAGGTGCCACCTCTTCCAGATCACCATTTACGCTTGAGCCCAAGCAGGAAGAAACAATCACAAGATTAAGCCCAAGATGTGAATTCAACTGTTTGATTGACCTAAATAACCATCACAGGGAGGGCTTGGTCCTGTTTGACTCAAATCCTCAGATTTAACTGAACAGTAGCCATTTTGCCAAGTCCAGTGAAACACAGAGGAAAACATCCAACAAAAATTGAATAATTGCAGCTCCATCTCTTGAATTACAAGCAGGTATAATGCAGTTGAGATGTGTTGATGTCCTGAGGCCAATATCAGCATGCAAAGTGTCAACTTAAGCGGATGGCAAAAGACTTCGAGACTGACAAAACATTCCATGAATTGACAAAACTTTCCGTCAGTTGCCCACCTGTCTGTTAGTGTGTCCATCTCCATCCATTTGTCTACCGCCCAGTCAGCCTGCTCATTGTTGACAGCGCTGTTCATACTAGCCCATTGGGCCATTCCTTTCCATTTACCTGCTCTACTCCTGTCCATACTCCGGAGTGGATTAATGATGAAGAAAACTAAGGGACAGTCAGGCAGACGTGGGCAATGAGGGGCGTATCTGTCCCTGGGTCCCTCTCCTACTTCTGCCCTTTAATCACTTGGTTAGTCAAATCGTCTGAGAAATCTCACACTTCAGTAGTATTTCTTGAGATGCTCATGAGCGACCACCCAAAGCAATTCGTCTGTCCCAAGATGAAATGGGTTACCATGACCTAATTGATGAGTAAACTTATTTTTGAAATTAAAACTAATTGGGCTCATTTAGGGAGAGCAATTTGTGGAAACAAAAACCTACATACTAACCCTACTGGAAGAGAATTGCCCATCCATGTGGTAGGGAGTAAAATTACAGAAGAGGGGACTGGAAACATAATGGATTTTGCTCGACAGCGCTTTCCTTTACTCAGTGTCTGCCCTTCGGTCTCTCCAAATGCCATATCAGCAGCATGCATCTCCATGCTAAACAGACGAGGACAGAAGAGACACAGCGACCATTTCACTCACCAACTGCAAACATTGGGCACACCTAGCTTCATGGAAACGGGCACAGTCACACAGCACTTTTGCCTTTTCAATATTTTCACTGATGCTTACATGCATACTGTCTTCAGTTTCATCCATGGTGCATTCTGGGAATTCAAGCCAAAGATGTAGAATGGAGTAAAGAGAGATGTTCAATGAAGGAAAGCATTTCAGATGCGGGGGGAATACGGCCACAAAGCCCCTAGGGCCTTTTTCATGGTGCTGAGATCACACCCAATCAGAATGCAAGGAGATGACCTCATCCCTTAATGCCCATCTTGTTTGGCAGAGAGGAGTAATGTACATGAGCTATAATCTCAGTCCTCAGGTCCCTACTGCGAGCCGCAATGCCCGAGGGAGTCAGTAAAAAGGAGCAGGGATTTCTTTGGCTGGTGATGAAGAGGAAGGAGCTCATTGGCTGTCCTCGTTCATGCATGTGATGATTCAACAAAAACATGATCTAGTTTCAAAATGAAGTGATTCAATAATTACAGTTTAGCAGGATTGATCAGTGAAATGGTTCATAATGGATGATTAAACCACCAACAGCCCATAAGCCCAGTGGAACATTGAACAGAGTGCCACAGTTTGCTGCCCAAAAACCTGGAAGAAAATCATTTTCAGTCGCAAGTCCTTCACATTTTCAATGGACTATTTGCATGGACAATACATTTTTCCACCGAATACAACGTCCAATGCAAGCGCAAGTACAAAAGCTTTCCAAGTTTGTCTACAGACTACAGTTATATTGCTTGAAATCTAATTCTTGAATTTCAAAGGAGATATTAATATGCTTTTAATATGCAAGTTGCTAAGAAGCTGCTAGATTAGGTCCTCAACAGCAATGTTGTGTGCATGGAGGCACGCGTGAAAGTGTGAAAATGCCTGGCTGAATGTGACCATTGTTGTTGCATTGTAGTATTTTATTAGCCATTTGCTTTAAAACACATATAGCAGCTCTGAAATTCATAGGTGAAACACGAAGGAATGCAATAGCTTGCATCACAAATCATGAACACACTGGTGAGGTTATGACCTCTTCGATGCAGAACCTTCCGGCACCGGGAAAAATAAATTAATAGATTTTAGTGACCTGCAACTGGTTAAGCAGAAGCCTTGCATTTGCCAGAGAAAATGACTACTCAATGCAAACGCATTGGAAATCTTGCAGTGGAATCCATGGTGGAGCAGTAGGTCAACAAAAAGATGTCACTGTGGTATTCTCCAATCAGAAACAAAGGAGAAGTGATACAACAGGGACTTTGACAGGCAGGAGATTTGGGGCCTGAATCCAATCTAAAAACTGACAAATAAAATGTGACGAATTTATTTGACCTTTAAATTCAGACTCACGTCCAAGATCAGGCTGTTGGCCATCACCTGCCGCAAACATTAACTGTAAATACTGCAGGCCACTGGGAAAGCCCAAGACTTCCAGTCCTAGAATTTTCCATCCACTCGTTAGGAAGTGCTGGCCAAGGAAAAAAGGTGTTTTCAAATACATATAATGTACCTCCATGCCTAATGTCACAAAACTTTAACTGTAAGGTAATGAGAAGGGGGACTCACATAGATTTCATTGTGATCAAAGCGTTTCCGAAGGTTATCGATGAAGGAGTCTTCGGTCAGGGGTTCAAGCAGGACCATGTCCCCCACCCCTATCATATTGTCGAGAAGTGATGTCTTCACCTCCATCTTGGACATGTTCCCCGCCTGCAAATTAAGAGAGAAGAAAAAAAAAAAGAGAGAAAAAAAAAAAAAAGGTGATTACACGCCACACATTTTACCACAGAAGACAAAATGGCTAAATCCTGCCGAATCAAAGCATTGCTGAAGTAAAGAGCTCAAATAAGAGTTGCATGAGACCCAATGCTCAGCTCAAATTTTGTTCATCCCATACCAGCTCCAAACATAGGCAGTAAAAATAAACTCCATGCGCTGTGCTGTTTTGCCTGCCGGCAAATTTGGCCCATGGTAGAGTTTGATTGACCCAGTCTGTTCGCAATGCTTCAAAACACCGCAACTTCAAGGTTCTACAGATGACGTAATGGAAGAACCAGGCACTTTGACCGCAGGAAGTTGGTCCGACTTTCCAGGGCCCCAACCCCCATCTCTCTCACCCCCCCCCCCCCCCCCCCCTCAAAAAAAGGAGGGGAAAAAAAAAAAAAAAAACCACGCCCTACCAAAGGCTAATATTACCACCCAAACTCTCCCATTTCCTGGTCTGGTTACAGTAGTAAACTGTCAGAGGAATCTATTAAAGCAGACCGAATTTTATTTACGACCAGGCTCAGTATAGTGTGAAGGTCCATTTCATGGATACAGCAGCCATCGAGACAAAGACACTGCTGGGGGTGGCGATTTTCCCACTTGTGTTCACCAGTAGCTTTAGGACACTAATCCTGGGGCTACAGATGGGCAGATAAAGAGAGGGCTGGGCTCCATTCAGAGGCTTGATACCAGGGCTTTTCGGAGCCCCTCCGAGCCCCGCGCATGTTGTTTTATCAGAGGGGCCACGGGGCACTCGAGCGCTCATCTGCCATTGTTCAAAGTCCAATTTTTCCAAAAACCCCCTCTACATCAGCAGAAATAAATGGCAGGAGGTGATACCACTCCAACTGTATCACTGTTCTCATTCTTTTATTTAATTTCCAATGCTAGGCAATTCTAGCTCATATTTAAATTAAACAAAACATCGTCCCAAGATACTTCAGTAGAAATACAGTGGTGGCATTTTAGCACGGGTGATGAGAAAGGCTACATTGTTCACTACCAAATAAACTTGGGTTAATAGAAGTTCTCTCCAGGAGTACTACTTGTACAAAATAGCAGCACCATCTGTATCATGCATATGATGATTGATATGAGTCATATGGACTACAGCAAAAAGTAAAAATGCCAAATTCTGAATAAATGTGCACCCGCAGAATTTAAAGTCTAATCATCGTGCCAGCTGAAGTCATGCAGACCCATTTACAAAGCAAGCGCCAATTTTATAGAGGCACCACGCCTATAATTTAATTCCAAGATACAGCCCACTGATGGTAACTTAGCACCTTCCTCACAGAGGATTAAGAAATAAACATAAATGAACCATGGTGGATTTTTTTTTTTTTTTTTTTTTAAACTCAGGATGGGGGGGGGGGGGTTGAGTACATTTGAGTGCTAGAATGGAGGTGAGGGAAGGTGATTGTCAGTAGAGCGGTCCCCAGCCCCCCCAACATCACAGAGCTGCCAGGCTTACACTTGGATCCCATACAGGCAGCAGCGGGAAGCGATTTAGGCCATGATGAATTAATGTTCTCCAGCTCAAGTCTAAACCCACCATGACAAACATGCAGTTGGCAAGACTCAGAGCTAAGCACCCTCTCTTCATCAAGCTGGTAAATTTACTCGCATCAAAAACGTAAAACAAGAAACTATTTACACAAACAAGCCAGGGGCCAACAAGCGCTAGCTTTTTTTCCCCCCTTCGTAATGAATTCATGAATGTTCATATGCAGGAAGGGTTTGAACTCGATAGGTTCCTGGGATGAACACAGTACTAAGCATCTGAGGACTTACGCCGGATACGCATCCCTTCCAGCCTTTTCTGCGAGGACATATCGCCAAAGCCCTAGATTTCGCCCTCTGTCCCTTCCTTATCAGTCAGCCTCAGACCTTTGTCCTGCTCAGCCCTCCTTAGCAGCAGTTGCCTGGAGGCGAGATGCGATTTGATGGCCTCTTGCCATCAGCAGGACAGAATGAAATAAAATATGGCCGGATCCACCCACAAGACGCGTTTCACAGCTATCACTGCTAGACCGAGTCACATATGAACAATGACAAATGTAGAGAAAAGAAAAAAAACAACCCTAACCTCCATCCTTAAGCCAATGCAGGCTATTGATTTACATTTTGTATTTAGATTCTTGCTTCCTTGTAAAAAGTAATTCAACAAGTCCTATCAAATGTTCTCTGCCGTGTGACCAGTCAATTAACCTCCATGAGTATTTCGAGAAGACAGCATCCATCCATTATACAACCAGCTTGTTCCTCATCAGGGCAGCAGGGGGGCTGGAGCCTGACCCAGGATGCATTGGGAGAGAGGCAAGAACACAGCCCTGTACAGTTTGACAGGTAACCTAATCTTTGCATTTCACCCATCCTAGTTATTCTAGGTGTGGGCTGCCGCAGTGCAAAGTGCCTCGGACCAGCCCCAGTAACTAGGCTGGAGCCTCAACATGATTGTCGTTCGGCAAGAAACCAAAGTGGGGACAGCCTGAGGAAGCCTGTATGAACATGGGGAGAACATGCAGAGTCCAGGCCAGCTGAAACTCAAACACAGACCTTCCTTCAGAGGCAACAGTGCCGACTGCAGCAACACAGCAGAGTCAATATTTGATGCAATCATTAAGTGCTCCGCAATGCTAAAGCCCATGACCCAAATGGCTTGGCTCGCCCTGAACCAGACTATTCAGCATTAATCAGGGTTGAGACTGCAGAATCTTGGACAAGAGTCCTCGAGTCTGACGGGCTCAATTAGCAGGGCCAGATTCACCCAGTGTTCAAAACATAGCTGCAGGGAAAAGGGAACAACGATCAACTTCGGCCCTTCAGGCAACCCACCTCCCCTGACTGAAAAATGCACCATTATGCACACGAGCACAGGACAAAAAGTTGCACATTTTATTTTCACTTTTAATTCATGAGGAAACCACAAGCAAATTTAATTTTCTCTGTTGGTTTTCGAATGATAGACATGGCAACTATGAGTATGTCAAGCAAGGTCTGCCAAATCCGCCCCCACCCATTAAATACAGACAGACAGATGCATGAACACACACACAAACCTATCAAGTCTCTCATTCTATAAAAGTTGTTGCAGTTCTAATAAAATTGCACAGAAATTTTGAGCTCATAAATCACCTGGCTCAGAGTAGCACAGGGGTTTTGTGGGGCCAAACGGGGGGGGGGGGGGGGGTAGAGAAGAAAAAAAAAAAAAAAAAAAAAAGGCGCTCCACAGCAGGCCTCTCCCAGTCCTCTGGTTAACCCTCGCTCAATCTCCTCAAAAAGCACAAGTGTCTGAAAAAAGTCAAAGCACACACACACACACACACACACACACACACACACACACACACACACACACACACACACACACACACACACACACACACACACACACACACACACACACACACACACACACACACACACACACACACACACACACACACACACACACACACACACACACACACACACACACACACACACACACACACAGCCAGAAGGTCAAAGCTTTTAGAGGTCTTTTTATGGGCCAATCATGTGCTACACTGGGTCTTGAACATCAAGGACTGGAAACATGACCACTGCAGAAATGCAGTGAGAGACAGGTTCATAAATCCCAAAATATTTTCCATTTGCCACAAATAAATCTGATTTCTCTCTCCTCCCCCTCCCCCACAAGCACAAGCTCTTGCAGCACATGAACTGCGAAGGGTCCCAGCCATTTTCGGCTTGTTGTGCCACTGACTTTGTTAACGAAGCCCTGCTTGTGATTAAGCCGGTTTATGCAACTGTGGTTCTGACAAGGACTGCAGGAGTTACTGAAAGCCTTCAATTAAGAGTCGTCTGCTTACAGTGCACACAGTCAGCTGGAGTGGAGCAGTGGGCTCCAGCGTGGGAGGGTCAACAGGACAGGGGATCTCAATCTATGAGCGCATTATGGAAAATGCATTTCATAGTAAACAAAATGCAGGAAATCAAGAGACCCGACTTGAGTTTAAAAATGCCACCTGACAGATATTCCAGCCCGGAACACACAAGGTACAGCCTTCAAAGGCCCAGCAGTAAGAGGGCACTGTGAGGTGATTAACATTATGTCATGTACACAGCAGCAAACCAGTAACCTCAAAAACTGCAGCTACAGTGATGCTTACCCCACCACAAATAAATGTGCCCTGAATTTTTAGCTCAGTACAAAATACAGTCTAAAGACCAGCAACAGTAAACATTTAAGGGATTTAATTCAATCAGGTGAGACCAGAAACCATCAGCAGATCACTACATCCCCCCCATTCAGCCAAAACCTAACTGCAGCAATACATGTTTCACTACCTAAAATGGGAAGTCTCAATACATGGACCAAAGGGACAGGGACCCTGGTTGGCAGCTTCCCCCTTCTTCCTCGCAGCTGATGAGGGATTTGATGACGCACATCAGGATACCACCAACAGTGAGAAACAGGTAGACTAAATTCCCACATCCATCAGTGTATGTTAACCCACCAATTGGCTACTACTTAAAAATGGGACAGAAACAGAATGCAGTCGGGCAAGGAACTGTGCCGTCAAACATCCCATCCACACATGCACACACATGCACACACGCGCGCCTCCAGATGTGTAGCCCAGTACCCCAGATTTCACAGTAGCTCTGAGGCTGCTGGTGATGTAACCACATTAGAAAGAGCGCTCCGCAGAGACTGTCCATTAGAGAGAGAGAGAGGACTTATCCGCAGATTAAGACTAGCAGGATTACCCAGCATGCCAGCAAAACTCGCCAGCATAACTGCGAAAAGACAACCAGAGACTAAACAATTTCTTTTTTTTAAAAACTGAGATTAGGCTATTTTTATATGAATGTATGCAGGGCCACCAGTTTTACTGTATATACTAGACAAAAGCATAACATAACCAAAAAACCCAGTTCAGAGTGAATATTAAAAAGAGCATCACTTGCTTAGTCAGCAGGATAATACTATAAAAATATACAGTATATATACTGTATACCGACTTGAGCATTTTGGTACAAGAGAATATGTGAAAGATATAGGATGGCATGGCTGAGAGCAGTTAAAATAGCAGCTCTTGCAGTAAGTGTAATTAACTGCTGCCCAGTTAGATCACAGTAAAACAGTCTTAAACTCGATAAGCAAGTTGTTTCCTGTAAAATAATGGACTCCGTTCACATACACTAGGCTAAATTCGGCAGGTTCAAACATTTCTCTTACAGTGCCTTCAATAATAAAATAAATAAATAAATGCAACAAACTCAAAACTTCACACAGCAAAATTAGATCAGTGCCATTGCACCAGATCATGATACAGGAGTTAAAGCCAAGCTTCATCCTTATTTGCATTTTCAGTGTACAAGCAAAACCAAGGAGGCGCTGGATACAAGCGCATTTCATTGAGTTTTGAGCCAAATAAGCATCTTAGACATAATCCACCAGATTAGTGGGTATATTAATAGAAAGCTTGACCACAGCAAAATCTGAGTCTCTCGGCGAATTAAAATTCAATTTTAATAAGTCATCCAGAAGCCAGGTCAGACAGCAGATCAACATATCACCTGTCACAGGAACTGGCTCACCTCCAGATTCTGACGACAGCCCAAAGGCCATTTCCTGACAGCTGCCCGGGTATGTAATTACATTAAACACAAAATAATATGTAATTTACATGTCACGGAGGGCAGCCATGACTGGCTTCCCAGTTTGAATGAAGCATTAGACAACGGCCCTAGTCACAGGCTTTGTAAGCCTGCACAACAAACCAGGGGTCAATAGCCGGCAGGAGAGAGGGGGAACTGAATACCATCTACTTCAGTCCACAATAAAATTCATAGCATTGTGAAAGAAGGCCAAGTTGGCATCTGAAGGACACAATCATTCCTGCATAGAGGTCCTTGTTTTGAATCATGTGCTAAAGGACCGTGTTACCTATACTGCAGCCCAAATTAACATTTATGGTGAAAGCCTAGATCACCACATGCTCAAGAATCTCCTGAGCCATGGGCCTTCAAGCAAACAAATGAATTCAGCTTCTTTGTCCGGACTTGATCGTGTTAAGTCCATGAACTCCTGGTGTGTTGACAACTGCTGCTTGAGGGAAAAGCTGGCCAAGGGTGCAATCAAGAGCCGACCAAATAATGCACCGGTGCCATGGAGCTTTGCGGCGCGAGGGATAGCTTATAATTTGGCTGGTGGTGGCATTCCAGTGCCAGGCGCACGGGTTCCCCGGTGAGCCATTTGGACAGTGCAGAAACCGCTGTGTTCTCCAGTGCATCCAACACCTTACCATTTATCAGCATTTAAAAAGGGCTGAGCTGCACTACATCAGCTCTCATTAAGGAGAACGCGAGAGCACAGGGACCAGTACATCTTCACCCTCATAACGCCAGGCCACAAGTGAGGAATAATTTTCCATGATCATGTCCCATGGTAGATGCGCGTGTCATATCGGGATCAAAATGTTAAATTTAGTACCTTTCCAGGACACGTAAAGGACACATACTTGCATAGTCAAGCGAGCTACAGTCTCATTCCAGCACACACCAAATACACTTCAGTGACTGACTTAAGTGAGTGCAAGACAGACTGCAGCAGACAGCGAAGCTGTCATAGTAAAACAAGGGTAGCAGACAGTTTTACAGGAGAGCCAGAAATCATCTCTCCTTTCTCCCAGTTACAGGGGAAGCCTGTGGTTTTGGCACACGATGATCACAGGTTCACGTTCCATTCGGGAAAACGGCTACTGTCTCCATTCTTACAGCAAGGCACACTGCTGTGTTTGGACTGGAGTTTGGAAACATGGAAAAAAAAATTCCCCTCCAAAAACAATGACAAGATGATCATATTAGCAAATGGTTCTTCCCTGCCCCGCAGTAGACAACAGAATGCAGAGCAAACCACTGCTGCGCCCTCCATCTCACACGCAAATGCATGTATGCAAGCAGATGTACGCATGGATATGTACACGCATATACAACCATTGTGCCAATTTATTACTCCATCACAAGAGTGAGGAATCAATGGCAAAAGTCAACATGAGTTTCAGGTGTCAGGCAACCACTAGCAGCCACATCAGCGTCAACATGCCTTGGCATAGAGTCTACAACTACCACTCTTTACTGGAAGGGTGGTGTTCCTTTCACGAGATATTTCCCTCACTTGGTATTTTGACAATGGTGATTAAGAGCAGTCAAAAATGTTGTTCCACAATCTCAGAGGAAATGATAATGTTTTGCGGTCTGGCCAGTGAGAAGGCGGTGAGACGAGTATGATCATTTTCACACTCATTCAACCATTCCGTGACCCCTTACACACTGTGAGGTTTAGCCCTTTGTCATACGGGAAGAGACCACCGCCATCGCTGTAATGCTTCATCGCAGGATATTAAAGGTGATTGAGACCAACATTCCATTGATTGCAGTGGCCCTTCTGCCTTTAAGCAGATATGTGGACTCAAATCAAGCCCGGATAATGAATTAAAGCATCCGCATTCATAAATGTTTGCCCAAACATTTATTCAGGTTTATTCTCTGTAATGTGTCACCTTTCTCAATGCAATCATGAAGACACAAAAAAGACTGATACAGGCCCAAGCACTATCCTGTCACCTTCAAACAGCCAATCCTCTTTAAATACAGGCTTCATCTGACGACGCTTCCAGTGAAAGCCAGTATTAGAAAAGCATTCCTGTGACCACCACATAATATTACCGAACCATCCTCCTACTGTGCACAGTGGAAACAGAATCCATACCTGGAGCCATCTCCTTCCTTTGCTTCATGCAAGACAGACAACTGTATTAAAAAAGGTTAACTGGCCTCATTTTCCTATACAAGCAAACCATCAAAAACGTTGTTTTGAGCCACATTAAACCACTTGACTCCATGCAAGATTGAGAGCAGGGGTCACCAACCGTGTTCCTGGAGAGCTGCCGTCCTGTAGGTTTCTGCTCCAACTCCAATTCGGCACACCTGATTCAACCAATTAGCCACTCAATTGCCCAGCTCGGGATCCTGTTAAGTAGCCAATTAGTTGAATCAGGTGTGTCGAATTGGAGGCAGAGCAGAAACCTACGGGATGGTAGCTCCCCAGGAACAGGGTTGGTGACCCCTGATCTAGAGCAAGCTTACTCCTGGACAGGGTTGCTGGGAGACAGAAATGCAGTAGAGACCTTCCTTTTCTGAATTATACCACCCAACAGCCCTTCCAATGCTGACATCATGAGTAAACTCAAGTCATTAAACTCCTGCTATAACAGCAAGAAGCCACTGCATACCATCGAGCATCATTTACTTTAAATCACAGTAGTTTCTGAACAAGTAACTGAATTATGCAATTCCCATAGGATGATAGAATCACATGCCAAATGCTCCTCAAATATTGTAGATCAGGCATTCCAGGGGACAAATTATGGTTGCAGGACCAAGTCGTCGGGGCTTTAACAGTCCCTCTGGAACTTAACATTAAAATGGTTTCTATTTTTATTATTCATCCGGAAATTTAGGTCTATATTAAGCCTTTGTGGTACTGAAGTGTCATGACTTTTGCAAAAGGAGATGAGATCATGACATTCTAACTGAAACCAAATAAATATGGCCCATCAAGCTTTTTTGACTTTCAGACCAGAGATGACCAAGAAATATTTGAAGATTTTCCACCCCAACGGAAGAATAGAATTATGAAAGTTATACTTGAACATCTTTGCCAAGCACCCTTACATATGGAGTCAGGGGGGGGAAGTCACAAGCAGATAAAAATGAAAAATATAAATACATAAATAAAAAATAAAAGTGCATCAGTGCACAGTGCTGAAAATTCATCATATACATCCCATCCATCTACGGCTGAGGATTCCCAGTCACATTTATATGCAAGGATCCCAACAATGAACGGCGACCTGGATTTAGGGAGAAACTCTTAAGAAGGCAACTCACATCCTAATCTTCTACCAGGCATTCTTATCAAATATTGTAGACATCCTAAGTATGCATGAATGCGATCTAACTGCACAAGCTGGTAATGCCTCTCACCGGATAATGACCTCGTAAGTATCAGACAACGGCATACAGCACCATCTCCACAGCCGCAAGCAAGATGTCAGAAAAACCGCTAAATCACCACCAGAAATGAGAGCTGGTCTCCACCCTTCTTTAACCTCAAGGTACTGCATCTCTAACTAGTCACTCATCATCTTGCTGGTGCTCCCTTCTGATGCAAAATCTCAACTCCAAACATAAGTACTGGAGACGCAAATGAAGAGTCTTGCAATAATACAATTTCAACATTTATCAGAGCAGAACAAAGATAACCAAGCATACATTTCACCAAGTATGACAGATTATGAGGAGGCCATTGGGAGTGCATAAGTGGATGTTAATTTTATGGAGTTCAATCTTCTGACTCGACCTTCTCCACTCCCCTTACAAAGCTTCCAGCTTTTTTTATTTTATTTTATTTTATTTTTTTAAAATAAATCAACTGCCGTTCCTCCAACATTGCTTCATTGAACACAGAAAAGCATGGCAGTCCTACATGGCCCCCCCTTCCAAGCACTGGCTTGCAGCCCATGTTTACACTGAGCACTCCTGCCATGCCTCTTCATGTCAATTACCCGGCATCTTACCCCCTGCATGGAGTTAATATCCATGCCTCCTCTGAGCTCCCCTCTGTGTGGCCCTACAGTCTCTACAGTATGCACGCCCATCGTACACGCACAGTCCACTGGTTTCAATACAATCACCCCCAGGACCTGCAAAAGGAGTCCAATTTTGGGGGGGGGAACCTAACCCTTTCAAGCGGTCTCCAGTATTTACAAAAAACTGCCACCCGAGAATCAGAGCACAGAACAGCTACTGAAAATTTGGATTTGAATGGAATTTGCTCCAAGGCTACGAAGAGGCTTTGCCTTTAACTTGTATGGATATTTACATAGAATAGTGACACTACCATAAGAAAATTTGATGGAATGGATTTAGTCTATAACTGGAATGAAAGAACACAACATAATTTAAAGTGGGTGAATTCAGGGCCCAGTGCTTCAGTAAGGGATGGTGGTGACAGTTCTTTGGGTCCACAGCTGAAGAGGGCCACATTAAAAAAAAAAATTTAATAAATTTAAGTCCAAGCAACATTCTTATAAATCAACACAGAACTCCTATTCATGCCCTAGTATGAACGAATGAAATACAAAACCGAAAACTTAAACAAAAAAAAATAAAAATTTCCTTGCTCTCTTTAGTCAGACAGCACATATCCAGGTTCTTTGAGGTCTCTGTAAGGGGCGTCATGGTATAGTTATGACAGATCGGGTCCTTTATTTCAGTGACTGAATGGAGAAACCAGCTGCAGTGGTTTTAGTGCTCAATTATGGACTGAATCAAATTGCTCAGCAATACCCAGAGTTCCTGGAGAGGGGGAGGGGAAGCATGCAGGCAGTCAGTCATTCCTTCAGTCAAAAGAAGGCTCAACTTACAGACACAGACACAGACACAGACACAGACACAGACACAGACACAGACACAGACACAGACACAGACACAGACACAGACACAGACACAATGAAAGGTGACTTTTGCATGAGGTATAAATGGAATAAAATCAAACTCTAAAGCAGCACAACCAGGAAAGATTTGTGCTTAAAATAAGTCTGAAAACTTATCAAGGATATTGAGCTTGGAAACCATATTTAAATAAATAAATAAATATAGCCCGGACTGCCACTTTAATTTCACAAGGCAGCTGTACATGCTGCCAATGGGACTATACTGTATCCAATACCGACGACTACGGCCTCTTTTCCACCAAGCAGTCCAGTTTGTTACACATTAGAAGTAGTATTTTTGCATTTCCATTGCCAAAAGTTATGGTAACACTTTATAATGAGTACACATTACTAAGTGTTAGTTAAGCATTGATAAAAACTGAATTCATCATGTATAAAGCGTTGTCATCTTAATACTCATTAGTATGTAGTTTATAAACAGTTGTAAATGTCTTACTCAACTCATTAATAAGAATGTTAGTTATGGATTGGTAAATACTGAATTCATAATTTATAAATCATGTTTTTAACATGAATACTCGTTGGTAAGTAGCTTATAATCAGTTATTTTTTTCTCTTCATTAGTAAGCTCATCAATAACATGCTTAATTATCGCATTTTCAAACTTTAAATTTATTAATGCTTAACTAATGCTTAATAATGTGTACTCAATATAAAGTGTTACCAAAGTTATGAATGGTACATGCTTTTTTGGGTGAAATTTGAGGAAACCATCATACCGATACAATACTAACACTGCACTGTATCAATACTAACACTGCAGTCTGTTGATTGGTCAAGACAGAATCATTACCCTTGCTCACCCAATGATGTGGCTGATGCTGCTATGATCCACCTACATTTACTGTCTGCGGTGAAAACGCAAACCAGCCGTATGGTTTAGCTACCAGTCAGTACAGTTTAAGGGCACCATACCAAAAGTGTTTCGGGGAAACGCTGCAGTGCCACAAATCTTAAAACGACAAAGGGTATAGATATCCGGTTCAAATAAACCTTTCGAACGTCACAGGGCAGCTTAGTAGTTGAAGCCCCACCAAGGTCATACCCATTGGGGTAAAGCAATTAACCAGTTCATTTCCACTGTACAACTTAACAGAACGTTTCAAATTTTATGCAAAACCCGTTACTTATACTTTATAAGAAGCCCTTGCATAATGCAAACGTGACGAGCCAACTCAAAATTTTAGTCACCTTAAAGGGAATTATATCTTTATTATTCTGCTTTTCCCCACGTTGTAGATTCTGGCCCATCTATGATGACTCAGGTGCTCGAGCAGAGAAAAGTGGGCGTCAGGTGGGTGGGTTGGGTGTGTGGCAAAGAGACAAAAAGCACGAGATCCACTTCAGATGTGCCCTCAGCTCAGCTCAGGGGCAGGAGATACAACCAGAACAAGTACTTAATTTCCATCTTGTTCAAACCAGTTCAATCAGCTGAAGCACACTTTCCCCCAGCAGAACCATTTTGAATAAAGTGCCACTATTCTGAGGCAAAAAGCAAAATATTCAAAATGTAATGAAACCGGTACTGGCTTCTTTTACAAAAAAGGATCAGGATGCAAATAAAACTGACGGATTTGAGAAAAATATCTTATCGCTATAAGAGAGACCACATGGAACTTGGTGTGCACCACTACTGTAGCCTCCCATGAGCAAAAGCATGAAGAGTAGTTAAAAAAAATCTGCAACAGATTTTGCAATGTAATAAACACACAGTTGATTCCTGTCCCCGCAAAATTGGCAGAAGACCAGTGGAGAAAATTGGCTCCAATACTCCAAGTTGGAAACCCTCTGCAAATCCCTGTCTGTGTATCCTACATTTTAGGATCCATGTCCCATACAAGCCCTAAAACTATAACAGCTGAAGAACATCCACCTTGGCTCAGTGGGCCACATCTGAGTAGTTGGTGGCCACTGCTCTGCACTGATCTACAAGGAAACAAAGTTGTCTGGGCATGTGGACATCTGAAGAGTGCAGGTGCATTCTGATTGACAATCTAGCAAACACAGAAATTTTCCAATTACACCCCCTATAGGAATTTTAATGTGGACAGTACTTTCATGAGAATGTTTAATTATTGTTGTTTCAAAGAAACTGTTCTCACCTTTTCTTTTATTTGTCGGTACGGGTTGTTGACTCGGAAGGCCAGGTCCCGCCTACGGCACATTACTGATGCGTGCCGGGAAATAACAGGTACGCCCCTAAACTGCGTCACCGTCCTGCTCAAGAATAGGTCCCTCAAGAAGGCCTAGTCAATTCTGACCGATCCCTGTCACCCGCTGTTTGTAGAGTTCTCGGCTCCAGTCAGGCCACAGATTTGCTTTAAGTTCAGAACTAACAGATACAATAACTCATTTGTACCTGTCATTACTGGCTTCTTAAACACTCTCAACTGAGTATTTTACCTATTATTTATCAAGTTATCTATTATATTACCATTTTATTTATTTTTTTTTTTCATACGTTTTATTCAATGTCCACGTTATATTTTTGTCCGTGCTGATGACTGTTTGTGTTGCTTGATGGCTATGTAACAAATTGCCCCCTTGGGGGATAATAAAGATACCTTGATCTTGACCCTAGCTACACTAAACTGCATGGCTTTAGGATTTTGGAAAGCGAGCTACACAGATTACGGAGATAAGCAGAGAACTTTGCATAGAACGGATCCGGTCGAGATTTGAAGCAGATACAGTCTTGCGGAGGCCACGCTGCGAAGCACTGCAATATAAGGCTGCCCTGGAGCCACTTCTAGAGGCCGAAATTAAAGAGCAGCCCTTAATATGATGGCTGCAAAACCACAGACATACTTCTACTTTGTCCTGGAAAACAGTTGTGACCCGACAACATGGCATTGCGAATACAAAAAACGTCAAGCATAACTACTCCAAATTCCCCCAAAAAGGCTCCCACAGACTGTACATTTTTCCCCTCCCAAAATCGCATTCACAGACAATTCTTCACATAATGTGACCAAACCTTTGGTCGTCAATTCAAATTGGGGGTCTTCGGATGCACCGTGTGGCACGCTTGGCGGGAGCAAACTTGGGTCAATGGCGACAAGAAAAAAAAAAAAAAATTAAAGAGCCAAATCAAACTTTACAAAATGTCAGAAATTTGGATTTACAACTCATAAATGTGGATTCAGCTACAACCTACATCAAAACAACCAGCCGGAACAGGGCGAGGAGTGAAACTGAACACAGGTGCACAAAACAGAAAAGCGTGCTGTACGAGTGTGAAGATGAAACTCTAAAGATTGCTATAAATTATGCCAAGGCTTGTTTTTTTGCTCCTATTGACCTTCAAATGTTTGCATTCTCTGCAATAAAGCAACACTGATAGACTGACACGCATCACGACAACAGCAGAGGTATGATTTTCAGCGTTTACCATCATGATGTGCCAGGTAGATGAATCGGACAGTCTGACACAGAACTTGAAACCTTAGTGGGGCACATAGAACAATAACAGTTTTAGGAAATTTCTTCATTCAATGTGACATGTAATGGTCTAGGAAGATAGTCTTTATTGCAGTCTAAAACCAGCTTTTGGCATCATTTTGAGCTCTTCAGAGCAGTTGAAATCAGAGAAGTCATCTTGGCTTTAAGTCACCAAAATACATAGACGCACACCGACTCCAAAAGGACCATTGCAGTGTTCAACTCCAGGAGGCATTGACTGAACACAACTGGTTAACAACTCTCCAGTTCCTTCATAACAAGGACAATCTTAGCACAGGAACTAAACAAGCAGGAATAAAAGGAGACTTTCACTACCCAAAAACACTGCAGACAATTGAATGAATTTATCCTGGAAAAGGACACTGCCATTGTATTCCTACTTTGATTTTTTTTTTTTTTTTGAATTGGGATCATGTTTTCATTGACACTAAGAGCACTGAATTTTTTTTTTTTTTTTTTTTAATTAAATCAAACAATCTTGTGCTGTTGAAAACAAGATAATGTGGCAACTTGCTGAGCTCTTTTAAACAAGTTGCCACATGATAGGATTTCCACAACTTTTATTTTGATATCTTGCATCATTGAGCACCAATAGCTGCATTTAGTGCTCCAAGGGTTAGACCATTTATCCTGTCAGCCCTTATGCATACAGCACAATCTAAATGCAGATTTTTTTTGGTGGTAAGACACAACCTTCCATGTCTCCCTCCAACAGGACAATTCGATTCACTGGCAACTTGACATAATTTGAGTGCACAGAAAGGAGAAAGCGTTCGTTAATTGGACTTTTTCTGCCTGAAGGAGTTGGCTGTGAAACTTTTCCATAGGTTAGGACCTACTGTACTATTCTTTGAACAAAATAGTATTCTTAATGTAATAAGGCAAACAATGGTGGAATACTTTCCAAATTTAAAATTACCATTTGGAGGGGGGAAAAAAAAAGTTTACTTTCACATACTTTCAAAAAGCTTCAAAGCATAAATAATTTCAGTCGTTATTTGATAGACTGCAAAAAAAAACGCAGCCAATTGGATATGCAGACCATGTAATCACACCTATTAAATATAAATAAGAACAATCAAGTCAAAGGCAGCTAGGCACCAGAGGAGAATGCAATGCTACAATTCTTTTCTTGGAAATCATTCAATTGAAGCAACAAATAAGCCTATTGTTTTTTGTGCCAACTTCCCATAAATAAATTGTGCTGCAGGTTTTGAGAATAGGGATTTGAAGGAGGTAGTGGCATGCAGGCAATCCCTTCCCAACAAAAACATCAGGAAGATATTCATGCAGCCATCATGGTTTCAAGTATTCAAACTGCAGTGCATATTACAAATGATCTATAAACTTATAATAAAAAGGACGGCGTTTGTTGACCAAAGAGAATTACACTGTGACATGCAACAAAATGCATTAGGATTACAACCTCTGTATACCACTCAAATGTTATAAAATGTTTTCATTTCCTCTGGCAATTTATTAAACTGTGTTGAGCAACAGAAGTTATTTAGCAGGTTTTTCTCATCCAAATCAATTCATCCTGAAAAGTTTCCAAAATGAGAATTCACTGCATTAGCCAATACCTATATTGTGATCTCTGCCCTGCAGTTAGATTGCAGCGAGACTAGCTAGGACAAACAGTTCTGTCTTTGATAACAGCCGGCAGTCGCCTTTCAAAGGTAAACAGCCCCTGAATGCGAGCATGCGTTCACAACCTTGGCTGGCTCCATGTGTGGACTTTCCCTTAATGCTCCACACAGGCACAGACAAGGATGAGTGAAAACCCACTTAGCATGAGAAGATAAAAAGCAGAGGGTTTAGAGGGAGTCATATAGTCACCACCAATCAGAGCAGTGATTCCATAAACAAGCGATTCTACACTCAAAATGAGATTCAATGACCAAAAAAATAAAAAATAAATAAATAAATAAAAAACACAACTCAGCTCTCAACTGCCATTAGATGGCAAAGTATTCATAGAAATGCTGGCAAGCATTTGCCTGGCCCCATTTGATGGGTGAGTCAGAGGTTTGCCAGCATCCACAGGAACGCGCACACACATGCACACACACTTATAAGTTAAAACCCAGCCCTTATTCTCTCATTACACAGTTTTGGAATTTCAGGATGAAGCAGACTGCAAATGCAAACCCTGCAAAAAGTCAGCGGTGGTCCACTGAACATGCCTAATTCTCCCAGTGGTCCGCATTTTTAAACTTGCCCGTGAAAGCAATGGCTGTATAAACTAACTTCATGTTGAAGGAGAAATACAAAATATGGAGTGCAAAAAAATACAACTGTAAAAGATTAATTTTCTGAAGTAAATTTGTGCACGTGCTTCAGCTAAAAAAAAAAATAAAAAAAAAAAAAATAAAAAAAGTTGGAAAGGTAGGGGAGGGGGAGAGAGAGATCACCTCAAACATGGCCATAAACAGGAGACCCATTGCATTTCCTTATAAACATAAAATTGGCAATTTCTCACAAAAGAATATGCAGAAATTGTGTTTAATACCAAAGTCCAGAGCTGACCAACTGAAAGCTGGGATGATGCAAAAAGGCTGGGTTTGAACCTTCTGCCCATTGACTTCCATAATATAAAAAGGTTGAAAGTAACATTTGAAAAAGTATACAAGATATCAGAAGTTAAACTGTAGGCCTTACATCTTGTGCTCCAAGCATGGTAGGCATTTTACGTTTCAGTGGAATGGACCTCCTCGCTCAAAGTCCGAATAGTAGCAAAGTTCGACAATCCGCTGAATCATCTGAAATGAATGAATGGACTTCATATGGCATGCAAATGACTTGAGGCAAATTATGGATAATGTCCAAAAGTCTTGAAATCCCACTGAATACATGGCTCCAACAGTTGCTATATCACAAGTTGGAGGCCAAAATTTATGCGGAAGGAGTGGGCCTTAGTAGACGACTTAAGTATGCAAGAGTGTATCGTATGCCGCTTCGCTGAGGCCGAAGTTAGGACACAAATAATCCACGTCTTTGAGGCGAAAGCCCCAGGCACATGAACAGCCAAAGTGATAACCGCTGTAAGTGGACAATTTTATTTTTGTCAAGCGATGATCTACACAGCGAAGTTACAATAACGGAAAATGTACCAAGCATCTGCAAACTAACTCTCTGGCTACATGTCTGTGGTAATCGAATTTAAACCCCCCGCATTCACAAATCACCGCAGCTGAACTAAGAAAATTTTACCAACACTAATGGAAATGGGAACCACATTGCGATTTCCTCCTTCATCCTTCCCAACCGTGTGACTCAATGTGTGAGCAAAGCCAGAACAATTTTCCTTCAGCTCAAACCCACATGGACACCTCAGATCCAGAGCGGGGGATTCCGGGTCTGAAGGCTCGCCTTGAAGTGCGTGTAATTGTGCTCATGTAAGCGGCAAACCCTCGAAAATTAATTGTCACACCGACCCTGTTCTGAAGGATGGAAAGGATAAATATGAAAATAGTTCGGCGCTTTTGAAATCGATTAACTGGTGAAAGACATTCCTGATGACCCGAAAAGACCCGTGAACGTTTGATATTCGTACCATGTTCTTTGAAAAGCAAAACTCAATTTAAGGAATTCATAATGACTATTTCAAAAGGTTTTTCAAAAAAATCAATAAATAATGACACTACAATATTTAGAAGGGCGCCGCAAATATTTAAAGTACATACTCGTCGGGCCCCACCATTGAAGTGCAACGTTGTAAAAGTACCCCCATTTTAGTGCAGTTTAGCCCATGTGACCACTGCATAACCAATATAATTAAGTAGCCTAAAAAAGGACAAAGTCATTCACAGAATGATTGCGGTTCCTCTTAAGTCTCCAAATTAACTCGCCAAAGAAGTTAAAAGAACTTGGTCTCATTGGGCAGGACCACGTTGAAGCCTAAACAGGCCTAATCATCTTAATTAAAAAGGGCAAACACAGTAGATTAGAGTCGCAGCTGAGTCGACGTAGTTTTAATTGGCTACATTCGTTTCATGCTGTCAAATCCTTCTCAGTGGCTGCCATGTCTGCAAACGCATCAAGCTTGATTATTAATGCAAAAATTGCCCCAGTTTTTTGCTCAAACAAATGAGTAGTAACAAAAGGTAGACCCTCCTTCCCCTCCCCGAACCACTCCCCTAAAAATGCTTTGACCCCCCCGGAGTCAGCCGAACAAAACCGAGTAACTTCGAGAAACGAGCAAAAAGACAATCAGTCGATTTAGTTCAGGCGGACCATGGAATAAGCACATTTCTGAACGGTCTCATCACAAACAACTTCCAAGAGTTCAGATAATTGAATAAGCTACAGGCGAATCGCATCAATTACAAGACTACAGTAATAAAAACCGGATTGTGAAACAATGCGCAATGAGCAATCATAGTTGAATAAACTGTGCGCAAACGCCAGCGAGGAAATTTTATACTGCAAGCTTCGAATTGGCACAAAATTAACCAACATCCGAAGACGACGCCGAAGGAGTAAGTTTTACTTAAATTTAGTTTCATTCATGCCGTCTCAGCTGCAATACAAGTCAAAACACAATCACAACAGCCAACATGTTCTCCATTTCATCTCAGCAAAACCAAACGAACAATGAAGCAGCTGGGCATGGGAGTTTAAAAAATCAAGTTTTCAGTCTGTGGTGACGCTCAAGGGAGACGTGCGGAGTCGGAAAATACGCTGGCTGCTTTCTCAAATTATCCATTTAAAAAACGAAAACATAACAGGCAATTTCTAACTTAGTGACGATTAACCCACAGCTACGAGCAACATTACAGAACGAATCACTAAACTTAGTGCACAGCGTGAGAAAGTTTTGATCAAGGATGCACTTGCCTCTTAATGCGAGTATTATTGCCTTTTTTTTTTTTTTTTTTTTTAGTACAATCCCCCTGAAAGAAAACGTGCGATCCTATTCCGGACTGAAGAACAAATGCAGCCGTCCTCGTTCAGTCCAAACCCGCAGTTTCAGTGATCCGAGAGAAATAGGCGTGAGCTCGTCTCTCATCCAGCTCTGCGGAGTTTCAATGGAGCAACTAAAGGGGGACTGAGACGACGGGTCCACATGCGAAGGGAGTGGCAGTGCTCCGCGTTTCATAAAGGCTCCTCTCAAAGTTAATCACCTACCACAAAGCACGCCCATCTCGCTGAAAGTCCGTGCCCGTAATTTGTCTCATTCAAGCCGATAATTTAACAGAGGCCGGATAAAGCAACAGTACCCCCTTGTGTCGCTTTTGCAAAACCGTGCTGCCCAGATGTGGAGTGCTGAGCCGAGTGGCGCAAGTAACAGCCTACTAGCTGGCTAAAAGAAGTCTATAGGCCAATTTATTTATTTATTTACTAATAAGTCAGCCTGTTAGTTAATTAATTCGTGTGATCATTGTGCATTTGTAAAACATAAACTGAAAATTTTATATCCACGAAGAACAATATACCAGGCTACTTCTGAGCTGCTTAACAGTTGACTTTAATCAGTGTGATGGAAATATTTGTATTAATATAACTGAAATGTGTTCCTTACCATAATTCGAAAAGTAAAAATAGCTACCGTAACAAAATAAGTTGTCTGGTCTTCTTTTCAATAACCAATCCTGGACCACTCCTAAAATAGATGTTGTGTATTTGATTCCTTTCCTTGCATTCCCATGTTGCCTGAAGATTCATCGGAGAAGCAAGTGCAAAATGTCTAATAATCATAAAATTTCACATGCAATTCTTGTTTCGCCATGAATAACATTGATACTCACTGCCAATGAAAACATTACAGAATATTTGTATTACTATTTGAGCATGAGTAATAGTGTTTGTATAACTCAAAATATGTCTAGAAGTCATTTTGGGTGTTTGTACTCATATTCACTCCTCACTGCCTTTGATCTCTGGGTCATTTCACAGTAATGTGATCACTTAATGTCCCCAAAAGCCTAACGGCTAAAGTAGAAGGGAAATTGAATATAATTTGATAATTTTTGAGTCTTAAGTTAGAATAGGTCAAAACAAATTGATATAGATTTATTTAATTTCCTCGCTAATTTTTTTTCATATTTTTCATCAAATTCCATCCACTTTACCCCCATTACAAGCACTGTCCCTGGTGGGTTGGCCTAAAATTCAAACTGTCAGCATATCTATTTTTTTCAGGATTTTAATACAAACTGGGTTTGTATTTATTAAGTCTAAGGAAATAAACATTAACACACTAAAATATTTGTGGTGCAATAGTATTTTTTTCATTTATTCCATGATCTTTGCCCAATTATACCTGTCCCCAGATTTTGTGTTATATCCATAACAACGTTTTAGCTGCCACCTATTGGCCAGAATACAGACTACCGAAGTGTCACATGGTTTGCAAGGCGCCATTTTTGAAATTCTTGGCCACTGATGCATTCAAATTTTCCGTACTTGCACAGTATTAAATGCTCGTAAAGCAGTCGCAGGTGAGTACCTTTATTCTGTGTTATCTCCGTACGCTATAGGCGCTTTCCAATTGGCCTCAAAAAATATGTATATATACCAGGGGCGTCACTAGACCTAATACTGTACTGGGGCGCAAACCACGCGAGCAAAAATTTTGTAACACTGATTCATCATAAAAAAGCATAAATAGTGCTTCAAATTATACATTCATGTCAGTCTTGTTATCTCATAACCAAAGTACTCGATGAGCCCGATTCTCTGTTCATACAGAACCCATGTTTTAACGTGAAATAGCTCATATATGCTCATCAAACATCGATAGCAATCTCCAGAAACCGAGTTGACAGTGCTAGGCTAACTATTATGAGTCAATGTTATGCCTATGATGAGCCAGTTAGGTATAAGGCAGCAGCTAGCGTCTGCACTAGGCTACTTCAATTTACAGCCAGAGGTAGCTGGCGAGACGGCAGCTGAAAGTTTAAGCAAAGTTGTGACATTTAAATTCCCATGGAAATGGCGACACAGAGGAGAAAACAAACAATAAGGACAGGCAGTTGCCCAGCACTAACCTGAAGACAGGTGGAAAGAATGACAGCGAGAGCAGTCAGCACTGACAGACACCGTTGGTGTGTGTTCCGAAGTTCTGAAGTGAGCACTAGCCAAATCACAGCCAAAGCCACGTGAATATTAAGTAGCCACATGCCACTGTGTACTATACGGAGTGAAGTGAATAAAGTGGCAATGAGTTACAGTTATCATATTTAGTAGTTGTGTGCCTATGCACTTTCTGTTACTGTAGATTCTCTTACTGTAGGTTATGTGGACATGTAGACTTAAAACGTGATTTTTTTTTTAATCCCCTGGGGAAAATTATACTGGGGCACGTGCCCCAGTAAAATATGTCTGGTTCCGCCGAAGATATGTACTATTTTGCAGTGGTGCACTCTTGCCAAATTTACCCAACTTGAAGGTATAGATGGTTGTACTATTCATCCATGTAGACAAACGTCAAATAGGAGGCAGTCACCTCCGTAACAATGTCAGCCTGACGTAGATGATGGGTTCTCTATGCCAGCTCCATGCCAATGTTTGTGTGGTTTTATGTTCAGAATAAAACTTTTTCCTAAGTCTGCTATTCAGATATCTACTAAGCACAGAGTGTTATATTCGTAACACCTGTTCACCTCCGTAATAACAGGTCATCTCCATCACAAAGCATCTTTTTCCTCAAAAATCAAAGCAGTTTATTTCTATATCGATAGATACCATATTAAGCATACTAGTATGTTCTAGGGCTACAAATTGGTACCAAACTCACCACTGGAAAAGTCTGGTGATACGAGATAGAAAGACTTATTCAAATTGAGAGAACAGGGGTCTTTTATGCTTTAGCCTGCCATGAAGGTCACATGGTTATTTTTAATACTCTGTGGTGTCATGAGAGAAAGTAAACTGCTTATCAAGAGAAGACTGCACTTTGAAATGCTTTCACTGTAAGTAAATAATGTTTCCTTTTTCTGGAGAGCAATAAATTACCTTTACTAATAGCTAGGCACACTGTTACGGAGATGACACCTCACCAGGAGTTATTGTAAAAAAAAACTATTATGTTCAATGAAAGTGTGTGCCAATAGCATGTACCGTCTTTTGCGTGACCCATGGTTTGGTTTAAATAATATTTCAAACCAAAATTGGCAACTATATATTTGTATTCAGCGATCCCCAAAATGCTCACATTACTGTGAAATGACCCCTCTGGATCTAGAATTTGTTTGAGCTCGTTGGGTGTTTTGGGTGCTCAAAAGTCAAAAAGTGATTTTCAGGAGTGGTCATCCTCCCGATACAAAGATGATCAAAAATGCATCGTACTATGTTGCCTAATCTCCACGATGCCACAACTGTTACGCAATGAACGTAACTATGCTTTTATCCTTCTACAGGCCTGGAATGTCGGCACGTCAGGTGGCGCTGATTGGGCTGCAAAGCATCAAACATTGTTCGGTTGCATCAACGCCAGGTTGAAACTGGATTCCTGGCCGACAGACCACGTCCTGGACGAGCATGTGTCACCAACCCTCTGCCAGACTGATATTGTGCTGCAGCACCTCTGAGATCAGTTCCGCACAGCCACCCAAACGGCGCAGAAAACTCCAGGGAGACACCAGCCAAGGATCTTAGCCAATACCATGAGAAGGCGCCTCAGGCGACAGGACCTATGAGCACGAAGACCCTTTCGAGGGATGATCCTGACACCAGTGCGGTAATAAAATCGCTACGAGAGGGCTTATCAGCACAATAGGTGGACCCTACGACAGTGGAATATTGTTGTTTTCTGTCACGAATCCCGATTTTGCCAGTTCAGGGCAGACAGTCGTGAACGTGTGTGGCGGAGATGGGGGGATGCTCCAGGTTGTGTCCGACAGTTCAGGCGATGGGGTGGTATTGAAGTCATGGTGTGGGCCGGCATTTCCGGTAACTGAGGACACAGTTGGTCATCACTGGGTGCATCTCAAAGTGTAGGCTGCAACCTTCAAAGGCTGCATTTTTATGGGTTGTCAGGTGTTTCCTTCCCCCAAACTTACAACTACGGTTAAAGACAAGAATACATCTAGTGGAAGGGTTAGGTTTGGGGCTAGGTTTAGAGTTAAGGCAGGGCTATTCAACATTATCCGGAAAAGGCCGGTGTGGGTGCAGGCTTTCATTCCACCCTAGCACTTACACAACCTGATACTACTAATCAAGCACTTTAGCAAAGACTCTTCCAGTTGATTAGAAGTATCAGGTGGGTAAGTGCTAGGTTGGAATGAAAGCCTGCACCCACAGCAGCCCTTTCTGGATAATGTTGAATAGCCCTGGTTTAGGGGTTAGAGTTAAGGTTGGGGTAGGGAAAACAGAGACGACTCACTTTAACCAAAGCTGTATAACAGAGATGAAATAAGGTTTCGCGGATGGAATTAAGTGACAACCCCTAAAAATGCTGCCTTCGAGGGCTGCAGCCTATGCTTTGGGATGCACCCACTGATGCCACTTTAATCGCCAGACTGTACATTGACCAGGTTCTGCAACCTATTGTGACACTTTTCTTTTGAGATCACCCTGACCTCCAGGTGTTCCAATATGACAATGCTGGACCACATGCTGTCCGAGTCACCAGGGACGACCTGCAGCAACAGAACTTTGATGTCCTTCCTCGGCCAGCTTATTCTCCGGTTTTGTCCCCCATTGAACACTTGTGGGATCAACTTGGACGACATGTTTCAGCCAGAGTACCAGCGCTGCATAACAGGGAGGAAATGGTCTTGGCACTGCAGGAGGAGAGGCTAAATATCCCCCAGGACAACATCAAACGTCTCATCAGGTCCATGCGGGGGCTTATTACTCCCTGCAATGATGCAAATGGAGGTCATATTCCATATTGAATTTTGTGTTTAAGACAGATGTTTTGATGTGATTTTGGGAAGTCAGGGTGCCTCTATTCTGTTCATTTTGGAAACTTGTTTTCGCACAGATTTTGACTTGTTGATCTCTGATATTGTTTTCATGATGTCTAACAATAATTTGCCTCCTTTAATTGAACATTTCCACAAAAATTATGAAAAACATTTAACTTTTTTAGAGTGTTGCGTTTTCATTGGCAGTGAGTACATTATTAGCAGACTCGGCCAGCTTTCAGCTTTCACTGACAACTGAAACCTGTCTCAACATGCCGTGGGCGACATCAGCAAAGATTACAGGTGGGCTATTTCTGCACAGGACATCGCACCACTGGCAGCGGCACAGTTGCTATGCAACTGCAGACGCTGCGAGAACACATGTTCCCTTACCGGAAGTGCGTGGCTATAGGGGAAATGGCGGACTGGCGAACGCTACATCCTGCTTTTTTGTGCTATTCTAGTCAATTTGCGACAGTATCATATATATTTCTCTTAATACTGACAGCTGTTACTGCTGATGTATTGTCCGAGAATGGTGCCTTCCGCGCTGGCCAGTCAGCGAGCTACCCCTCCACCTCAGTCGCCCGAGACGTCAGGTAATTTGGCCAGCTAGTTAACTTACCGTAATATAGCTCAGTTTTAGTGGTGTCAAGGCAGTGACTCTCTTTTCCGCGTTTCATCGGCTCATTGTTTCTCTCTTTAATTATTTATTTATCCAGAGGAATTGGTGAAGCTTTAAGTAAACCTTAATCAGAGGCGTCATGTATTCGTTCTCAATTTCAACATTTAGCGCATGTTGATGTTGTTATTTCCTCTCAGCGACATCGGTCAATAGAAGATGACGTAAAATTGCTTGCTATTTAACTACCCCACGATATTGAAAGCTTATGATTACGTCATAATTAAGCTGCTTTCACACCGAACGCGAAACGAATTTTTCGCACGACAGATTACGTTCAAAGTCAAAGCAAAGTTCGCGTGTATTCGCGTCTTTGCATTGACTTTGAATGTTATCTGTTGTGCGAAAAATTCGTTTCGCGTCCAGTGTGAAAGCGGCTTTACTTTGTCAAAAGGGCGAAATGGCTCCAGATTATGTTGAGACGTATGTGCTGAATGTTGTATTCCTTTTTTTCCTTGTAAGTGCAAAAAATCTTCAAGGCATCAGTAAGACCTTGACTGGGGAACCACTTGCTCTATGAATGGAATTCATAGATGTGCCGGCATGTCAAAACAAACATGTGCCAGGTGTTATATACAAGTGGTGGCGCTGCAGCTTTTATATTAATGAACATCACAGTCCACTTCTGCATGTGAAATTGGCCTCTATGCTTTTCTGGATATTTTAATTCAGTGATTTTTTTATATAACAGGTTGTATCAAGTTATGTATCTTACTCTTCGTGCAGTGGCTGTAAAATAGTTAAAACTCAAAGCTGCAGTCTTTCAGTCATAAGCCCGGTTCTATAACTAATATTCTGAGTTTCCTCACAGATACCTGTTATATGACGTGAACCCACCTGAGGGCTTTAACCTGCGGCGGGATGTGTACATTCGCATGGCCTCATTGGTCAAGACGTTGCGTAAGCACGGCGACTGGGTGCTGGTGCTGCCTCCGTGGGGTCGTCTGTATCACTGGCAGAGCCCAGACATACATCAGGTCCGCATCCCGTGGAGTGAGTTCT
This sequence comes from Gymnothorax reevesii, assembly GCA_029721435.1. Classification (NCBI taxonomy): domain Eukaryota; kingdom Metazoa; phylum Chordata; class Actinopteri; order Anguilliformes; family Muraenidae; genus Gymnothorax; species Gymnothorax reevesii. Next base: position 59,124,728 of record CM056586.1, on the reverse strand, counting down.
TCAGCGTCAGCAGCCTCCATGCCAACGTGCCTGTCCTCGAGTACGAGGAGTTCATCGCTGGTGAGAGCTCTCCTCCGGCTGCAAGTTACAGTTATCTGTAAAGCCTGTGCCAGAAACCAATTGTGAAACTTGCGACTTGAATTCATTCTAATGAGCATTGGGGTTATAATGTATAGGAAGCCAAGTGAGATAATCATTGGGAAAATGAGTACAATTCTTCACATTTCCTGGGGAACAGGTTAAATATTTTTCTGATCCACTGTAAATCCACTGTAAAAGGTTTGGATTTTTTTTTTTATCTGACAAGTTTTAGAATGACGGAAAATTGTATTATTACTGTGAAATCCAGTGATGTAGGTGGAGCATACATAGGTGTCAATTTTCTGTTCTTGCATTGGTAGCTGCTTAGGCACATGAGGTTGAAGTATGTCCCATCTTTGACTCAGTGTGCATGTTCCAGTAAGCCATGCTATGTGTCATTGTGTGTATCTGTTGTGCATTGCTCAAGGGACTGGACTGGTAACCTCAATATTACTTATTAGCTTCAGGTAGCTAGATGGAACAGTAGTGTGACTCCATTGAGGGAGGTACTTAAATAAGCATTGCTACAGTATCCATACGCGAAAATGGATGCCGTTTTGTAGTGGAATTCGGGATAAGATTGTCTGCTATGTATTTGAGTGCTGTTTATAACTGTATGGGGCCCAGAGTCCGGCGGTCCCTTTGTGGACAGGGTGCTGGTGCTGCAGAACTATGCGGAGGGCTGGACGGACGGAAAGTGGGAGGAGAAAGTGGATGAGCGACCGTGCATCGATCGCCTGATGTACTCCAGAGACAAACAGGGTTACTACAGGTAACAAACCACGCAAAAAAACGTGTTTGAACGATGTGATGATAGAAATTATGTAACCAAAGTAATTTCAAATATTGAGGTCTGATGTGAAAGTAACTAAATAGAATATCCCACTGTATGTAATGCACAAATCACTTAGCCAAAATGCATACTTTTTTCCAGACACTAATTCATTCATTCTTTAATCGGAGGTTGTGTCCATGACGGTGAGTGAGGCCTGGAGTTCAGTCCCATTTGCACATTTATTCGTGCAGCCTTGTGCTGTCATAGACTTCGTAGGATGATGCAGAGCAGTTCAGACAGCGCCACAGTACGTTACACCATAGGTCCAGGAGAATTGAGTCAGCTAGTCTGGAATGCAGACATTGGGATTCAGCATAAGTAACCCCTCCAGAAACGAAGAGCGACTGCAGGTGACCTATCCAGCAAACACAGGGCAAATACAGCTTACACATGTAGCAATTGTGCGTAAACCCACTGCGAGTGCTACAGGTGACCCATTCAAGAGAAAGAGGGTTTATACAGGTTACCTAGGGCTGTGCGATATGACCTAAACCTCATAATCCGATATATGTTACCTGATATCCCGATAACGATATTTATCACGATATAGCAAAATTTCTGTAATCTTCATGAATAAATCGTTTATAAAAAATCACCACATGGAAAGGGCTATGTCTTATTGCATTTGGAATTATGTATGTGACAAATAAAAGGAACTTAATCATATTTTATTCTTTTTCTCCTTTTATTTGTAACTGTTGTGCAAATTTTCAATTCAACAGTGAACAAAATCTACAATACGACTGTAAAATCTGTACATGCTTCCTGATGCTGGCACATTTCTTCCCAGGCAACAGTGGTGCCCTGAGTACACCATATGGAGCGACACTTTTATTTTTCTGTGAAAACTTGGCCACAGCTACACCGCAGGTGTGTGCGGCTCCTGCAGAGGCTCTCTGCACCTCTCCAAAACCATAGCAGCATGTAGGGAGGTGCAAGGCCGAGACATCTAATGTTGAGTGATTGATATTCAAATTACAGTTTTTGGGTGGACTATCACATTAAACTGTGTTACTGCGTATGTTAGGCAGTCAGTTAATCTGGCCTATGCTCATTAACTCCCATAATAAATTACCCGAAATGACCTGATTTGTAACACAATGATATAAACGATGGAACCATTTTTCTATCTTGGCACGATGTATATCGTCATATCGCACAGACCTAAGGTTATCCATTCAACGCCCTGCTGTAAAGTGCCATTAAGGAGCCTTTAATTGCAGTCGTGGCAGAGCATGCAAAGGTCAATAAAAAAATTTATGACAGCCGGCAAGATTTTCTTATCAAGCAGCCACTTTGGCTGACAAGTTGTTCGCAATTGCTTTTGATTTTGTTTTTGTTGTATACACAAGATATAAAAAGAGAAGTTCATGACCTTGACTGAAGACATCATGTTACATAAAATATTATTTTTACTTTCTAGAGGCTGGTTCTGGGGATATGAGGAAACTCGGGGCCTGAATGTCACCTGTTTGTCAGCTCAAGGTCACGCCTCCATCATGGCTCCAGTTCTGCAGCAAAACATTACATCAACGTGAGTTACCATTCTAACTATAAATTTTGAGTCTGTAGGGCAATTCAGTGTCAAATCCGGTAGGCCTGACGTCCCCCATTTCAGATTTTGCTGTAACCCTATCAGATGGTTTACTGAATTAAATATCCAAATTCGTCTCACCATTATGACAAATAATCATTGCAGCATCTGTATGGTCCACTGGGGACATCTAGTGGGCAATGCAGGTGTTGCAATGATAAAGGTTATGATGCATAATATTGTAAATTTGGTAATTTAATTTTCCTGCCTGAAAATCTGAGGACCATTCTCTGAAATATTAGCCCGGAAGGGCAAATTTTCGAATAAGCTCCATCAAATAACTAGTGCATGTGTTTCTAACTACTACTGTTCTAGTTGAGGATGGCAAATGCCAGTTTCAGAAAATTTGCATTTTGGGGAAAAAATTCCCAACTTTAAAGTCCTTTAGTTTTTCACCACTTTTTGAGATATGGGTCATGCTTGAAATTAAGGTCATCTTTTTGTGATTTGGATGAGTGTCAAACTCAGCAGCGGAAATAATCTATTGTTGAAGTTGTTATTTTTCAACTTTCGCAGCACAAGTCCCTGCAGCCTTAAAAGTTGCTGCCTATAAGGGGGTCAAAATGCATGTTGGTGAATGATGTCACACACGTAACGCACAGCAACAAAGGTTTTTATAAAACTAATAAATCCAAGGGAAAATATGAAAAACCTGAGATTATTAATTAATACCATACCCTCCATGCTTGGAGGGCATAACTTCCTCAGTCCCAAAAATAAAGTCTGTTTATAAGCCAAAAATGTACCTGTCACACTTAACGCAGTGGTACATGTGTGACATTTGATGTTGCATGTGTGACCAAAGTAAAAAGCCTATGCTATGACAGGACATTAATGACCTGTTTCGTTTATCCTTAGACTAGTAAAGGTTTAGTTCACGTTTCTGTCGAAAGGTAGTCTAGCTTATCTCTATCCAGGACAACAAGGATGACAACTAAAGCCTTCGTCATGAAGGTCAGCCACCCCCATCACTTGACCGAAATATTTTGCCATATTTTTGCAACTTTGATGTGAATACCCATGTGCAAAGCAGGAAAGAATTTAGATGTAATATTGTGGAATATGTAATGTTCAGAAAGTAGTGTGAAAATGCTGTTAGTTGGATTAAATTAACCCCTTTGCGCAGAAGCCAAATATGGCCATTTATGTGTTACCCTGTGTAATGCTTTATAATTCAAGATTTAAACTTCATAGAGAGGGGGAATATGGCAGAACTGAGATGATACACTTGCAGCATTTAGTATTCCATTGAATTTCGCTTTATTTTCATGATTTTTGGTAGATCGGTGTTTCCCAAACCTCTCCTGCGTACCCCTTGTCCTGCATGCCTTAGATCTCTCCCTGCTGTAGCCCAGGTGTTTCAAATGATTTGCTTTTTGTCAAGCAGCTTCTGGGGTTAATTATGACCTGATCATTTGAATCACCTGTGCTGCAGCAGGGAGAGATGTGAAGCCTGCAGGACCGGGGTTTCGCCAGGAGAGGTTTGGGAAACACTGTGGTAGAGAATCGGGGCTGCAAACATAAAACATGACACGTTGCTAAATACCCCTCGGCCCGGACATGATATCCTGCCTCAATGTCACAGTGTTAAGGTCAAAGGTCAAATCCAGCAAAAAGGTGTCGTTGCATGTGTGTGTGTGTGTGTGTCACAGTGACTTGCTGTACTAAATTTGTTGAAGCTGCGATCAGTAGTTCCTGAGTACTGATCCATATAAGATTTCCAGGGGCAAGGGCCCAGCGCTAAGTTCAAAGGTCAAATCCAGCAAAAACTGTGACGTTGCACATCTATGGGCCATAGTGAGTTACCATACCAAATATGGTGAAGCTGCGATCATTAGTTGCCGAGTACTGACCCGGACTAGATTTCCAGGCTCAAGGTCACAGCGCTAAGGTTATCACTCACTAATCGGTTTAATCATCTGTGTATAATATGGTCCCTCCTTAATGAAATCATGTTAAAAACGGAGTACTTGTGAGTTGTTTAAAGTTGTTTGATTTGTTGGAGTTCTTTTTTTTTTAAATTGAGTGAGCAAGGGTGTTGATAAAATGGATTACATAACAAAATTGTCATGGTTCAACTAATTACATAATCCCATTCTCTCTAAGAGCTTGAGATTCATGAATCAACCCTGTTAGAGTTACTTATCCAGATGTAATTTACATTTGCATATAGTGGTCATCACAGACAATATCACATCCTTCCCACGACTTTAAATGGTTTGGCCCCACCTCATTCACATCACTTTGTTAACGTTCGCTCAGGGGAGACATAAAATCCGCCAGAATATCTTCACTAAGAGATTGTTCTGGACTCTTCTGTCGCATTGCCTTTGGGCAGTTAGCTTTCTCTATGAAAGCCACAACCTAGTGGAACCCCCCAACAAATGACATTAAACACTGCAATCCTATCTGCAGACTTTAAAAAAATCTGACAGAAAAATCTGCAAAAAATATTCTCAACTCTGTTACCGCTGATTTTATATCGCTGCTTTTAGCCTGACTTGCGTATTGTTCTTGCTGTTGAGGATGTGTATCTGTGTGTGTGCAGTGTTAGAGTGTATATGTGTGTGTTTTTTGATGTTCTGCTCTGTGTAACTCTGAGATTTTTATTTTTTTTGTAGTCCAGTTTATTCAGTGATGCTGTATAACTAGTGTCAGTCAAACGTTCGGACACACTCTGCTAATGTAACAGCACTCTGTTTTCAGAGAAATTGAAACGGCTTAACTTCTCTGTATAATCTCAAATGGAATCTTGTAAAAGCTAAACAGTCAGAAGTAAAAAGAGAATAATTCATTTGTTTGAGTAGTGTCAAAAATTTTGGAATTCTCAAAGAGGCCATATTTAGCAAAGTAAATTGAAAAACAAGCTCCTTCCATTTTCCAACAGCCGAATTAAAGTCAAGCTGTTTTTGGACTTATTGGGCAAAAAGGCCCACGAAAAGCTCACCACAAGTGCAGCACATCTTTGGGAAGTTAGACAGCTGTGCACCTGCAAACTCGTTATAGCCTGATGACTGTCCTTGTGGGGGCGGGGGGGCAGGAAATGTGAGTATGCTTAGCAAATATGACAACAAACGCTGGTGAGTTTGATGGATTTAAGAACTAGATCTTTTCTTGCAAAATAAAGGGTGTTTCTGTCTTTATTTAACATGTATGGTAAGAAAAATGTGGCTATGTCCAGCCTTTTGACTAGTACTGAATGTGATGTTTTATGACCTGTCAGGGGACTGCAGATGTAAATTAGCTTTAAGCTAACTGTACAGTGCATAAAATGGCATAATATAGGTTAAATATTTTACCTTGTCCCTTTACAAATAATTATGATATTGTTTTAACCAAAAAAAAATCATCCATTTCATGTCAAGGGGTTTTTCTAACATTTGAGAACAAGTCTTAATGTTGTTGTAATATCCAAGCAAAAATATTTAGAACTTTCCCCTGTTCAGATCTATTTCTTCAGATTTATCTCCCAGCAGACAAAATCAAGGTGATGATGGGACAGGAAAACCAAGGCCCTCTTCCGATGTGGCCAGACCCACATAGCAAAACTGGTCTGGCCCTGTTCTGGCCCACATAATGCACCTTCACAGCCCAGTTCTGGCCCTCATACAGCAAGAATGACGGCCCTTTTGTGGGCCAGATTTGGTTTGCTGGAGGGCCAGCACAGGCCCAATGCAGACACAGACGTCCCTCATGTGGCATGTCATCACAGAAATGGTGCTTTCATTGCCAGAACTGGCTCGTATCTGGTCAGCACACCACTTGTCATGCCAGCAGTTGCGCAGCAGTCCCGGCTTGACGCTGGATCCGGGTCAATGTGGCTAAGGGCTGGATCAGAGTTTATTCCTTTAGGGCAGCGTTTCCAAACCCTGTCCTCAGGACACACCAGCCAGATCCTAGTATGAGCTGTGCTCCACCTTAAGCACACCTGTTCTGACTCATCAAGCCCACAATTAGTTGCATGATGTGTGCTTAAGTTTGACCTCAACAAATAACTGGACCTGGCTGGTGTACCTGGGGTAGAGGGTTGAAAGACACTGCCATGGGGCATGTGTAAGTTAGTACACCTTCAAACAGTATAATTTTGCAAGAGACCCATCCTTCACCAGGATTAAAATCCAATCTATGTAGAACTTTAAATGGTGGATCTCCATGTATCAGTACGCCCAGTATTATTATTATTATTATTATTATTATGGCTCATTTCTTCAAAAGATAAATAAACTTCATTTTTATATGACTCCAAGAGTATACACACCTTCTCTCACCCATGTTTCCCAGAAAATAAGAATATAGACTTTTTCCACGCACAGACACTAGGGTAATGCCAAACAGATGTATATATTTGCAAATATAGCGATTTTTCCATTTCTTTTATGTGCTGCTTCCCATACAGATATTGAGTGAAGTGGTGTTGAATATATGTCTGTATCTCTAATGTCAGGCCTGTTTTGTGAGTGTATATCTATGGGTGGAAAAGGGGCAGCCTCACATCTTTCTAGCTTTACTCATTTATGCTCCCATCCATCTCCTCCCGCTGTGTGATTTGCCAATCTGGTTTGCTCAAATGCTATATTAGGTAGTTTTAAATCTGGAAGTCCTATTCCATCATTACATTTTGGGGCACTTAATTTTTGCATGATAATGTGAGGTCTCTTCCCTTAAAAATTCATTTAATACGTTTATTATATTGTTTAGAATAGGTCTGTCTTATACTAGAAGGGAGCATCATTGAAATGTAATCTTATCCCCTAACAACAAGTCGGGCATACTATGGATCAGTGATCGTTGCGCCATGTTCGCTGCCGCATCCGTAGAGATTTTCCTGTGACCGGTCTGCAGACCACAAATTTCAACCGATTCGTTTCATACTTGGCGTGGGTCTTATGTGTGGTGAGATCACAAAGCCTGTAGATTTTGCGAGCGATTACTTTCGGGGGTCCAGGGATACACGTCGACCAGCAGATGACTGATTGTCTTGATAAATTTCTGAATCGCCATCATTTTGACTGTTGATTTTTTTAGCTGCGACCAAGCAGCTCTATGAACGCTTCTGTCTGTCTGTCCGTCTGTGCCACCTTTTTGACCATGTTCCTGTCGTGGTATCATCATGAAATTTTCAGGAGTTATTGACCTTCACCAAAGTGATGTCCATGCACAAGGTCGAGGTCAAAGGTCTAAGGTCAGGTTCATAGAGGTCATGACCTTGTTTGCAAGATTTTGCGCTGTAACTCCACTTAATTTCATAGCGATCCATGAATTCTTTGGAAATAGCTTCTAGGCATAGAGGAGGTGTTTCCTAATATTTTTCAAGGTCTTCTGTCAAATCCCAAGGTAACAAAGGCAAAAAAAAGTGTCAATTTTGCCCGATTTGACGGTTTTTGCACCGTAACTCAAGTTTCATTCAATGAATGGCTATGAAATCTTACAACAACCTTCATGGTATAGAGGAGGGGTTCTCTAACGATTTTCAAGGTCATCTGCCGAATCCCAAGGTCACACCGGTCAAAAAAGTGTCGATTTTGCCCCGATTTCACAGTTTTAGCACCGCAACTCCACTTTTTTTTTTTTTTTTTTTTTTTTTTTTTTTTTTTTTAAATTTGGCATCTCCAATCCCACCCGAATCTGGAATGCCCAATTGGGGAACTATGTACAAAGCTTGCTCGTATGCGACCCCTTGCTGCCAACTCAGGATAGTGAAGACAGTTCACGGCTCTCCTCCGAAGCACGTGCCTGTCAGCCACTGATTCTTATACACTCGCTGGTTGAATCTTCGCAAGTTCAGAGCGAGTGCGGAGGATACCCGGACATGAACCAAGCCGGAGTCTTCCTGACGAGCGCCCGTCTGGCCAACAGGAGGCGCTGGAGCAACGAACAAAGCTGTTATCGTTTTACCCAAATCCGACAGTCCCTTCCCAATTTGTAACCCTGTAGCGCGATAGCCAATTGTGCGCTACTCTGAAAAAGCTGCCGACCCCTGCCGGTGGGTACGCCGAGGTTCGAACCCGCGACGTGGAGATCACCTCTGCACTGCAGCGCAGTGCCTTAGCCGTGTGAGCCACCCGGCAGCCCGCAACTCCACTTTAACTAGATGGATGGCTATTACATCTTAGAACAAGCTTCTTGGTACAGAGGAAGGGTCCCCTATTGATTTTCAAGGTCATTTGCCAATTTCAAGATCACACATCATCATACAAGAAACCACCAGTCATGGACACTAGGCCACGTGACGGATGCTATGCGAGGTCGCAGCTCTTAGATCCTTCTGATCTACTTGTTTCCCTATAAACTCAGTTTTATCATCTTCCACTTATCCAGATACTGTTTTTTTTTTTCTTCCTGCATGGTTGGCACAGTGTTGATATCCATTATCCTGTTTAACTTGGGTGTTATCAAAGTCCTCAAATATTACTCATTTGTCCCAGCCCAACTAAAATTGAATGAAGTTTCTTTAAAGGCTCTAGTAAAGCTGGGATTGCTACCAAGGGGTATTGTATCAGTGATAAATATCATTACCACGCATAAATAACGAATGCTCCATCCCCCCTATTTCAACACCATGGATTTCTTTATTGTTCGAAGTGAAACAGTTAATGGTTCTAACACTGTCAGGAACAACATGGGGAAATAACGCCTTGCCTGGTTGACCGTGACATTGGAAAGAATGGAGAGATCAACCCATTAGTTTGAAATGCAGGCCTACCATTTGTGTTCATAATATTACTCCACTTTATAAACTAAAACCGAAACTAAGGAGTACATTTCTGAGGAAATTTCTAGGGATGCACCGATCGGATATTGGTATCTGCGTCGCGATATTGAGGAAAATTATAGATTGGGTATGGGTGACAATGGGCCCCATCCATTGGGGCCGATCTAGTCAGTCTAATTCTATGCTGTGCGCTGTGAGTGACGTCATGCGTGAGCAACAGGCCAAAGAGGTCAGGCCAAAGAAAAGCCAGATGCCTCGCACTGGCCAGTGTAGCCAAATCTGCTCGTTTTAACGACCTTGGGTTTAGCTTTTCGAAAAGTCGCTTATAGATATTGGTTGTCGGGTGCGGTTTTTTGGGCTTGTCTCTAAAGTGCAGCGCTCATTTGGGCTTGTTGTCAAACAAAGCATGAAATCAAGTTTGAGTGTGTTATATTCAAGAAGCTAGTTTGGTGTCATTCAAGCGCATTGCTTCCCCCACGTAGAATGATTAAGAAGTGATAATTAGAAGCAGACGGACCTAACCAGGTTGCCGTGTTAGATTGAAAAAATTTCAATAATCTGAATAAACAGCAGACCTCTGAATTCCACCTTTCATCAAGGAATTTTGCATGCATTATTAATGTTTCTAAATTGTTTTCTGTTTTCTTATTTCTAAAAAAAAAAATGAAGTTATTCAAAGATGGCCCTGGTTTTAAGAGCTTAAAAATATAGGCTACGTGAAGTGGAAAACATTTTGTTAAGCATTCCGAACATGAATGTGAGAGAGAATACGTTTGCATTGCAGGCAATAGTCAAATGCACCAAAGATTTGGCAATTAACGTTCAGGCGAATCTTTGCCGCAAATTTGAGGCATTTTTTATTAGATAATTGAACGAGAGTAATTTAAAATAATGTAACTCATAGCACTTGATTTTATTTACTTTTGGGCATCTAACAGTGAAGGTGGAAAACATTTTTGTTTAAGCGTATAGAACGTGACATGTAAATTGTTAACGAATTTGAAAATCTTTTAATATAACGCGGCAGCCTGATTAGGTCTGTCTGGTTCTCATTCTCTCTTCTTAATCATTATAGGCTACATTTTGGTTTTGATTTGTCAGTTGGCTGAATAAATGGCTTTATTGCAAGTCAGGCAAAGTACACGGGAAATGATTTAAGGTGAGGTAATTATGCCAAGGCGATGGAGACTGTCCAACCTGGCTGGTAATTAGTGGACTTCAAATCAGTTTTATTCCCGGAAGCATTTCAAATAACCGCATTGGGTAAGTGTCATAGAAAAGGTAATTAGCAATCACGTCTGTCTGCCTCATAGTGGCAGTTACTTTTATTGCGCTTAAATTAATCGCGATTAATTATTTCGACGGCCCTAATAATTACATATTTAAATGACTAGAAGGGTCGTGGTTCATCTCGAGAATAAATTTGTTTTATTTGTGTGCAGGGCTTTGTAGGCGAGGCGTTTCCTGGCGTAAACAAGTTCATTGATATTACGTTTTCATAGTAGGCTACCTAATCACTTTTCAGTTTTCAGAAGGCCATACAATTTGTTCATTATTAATCTCTTTAAAATATATTAAATATTTACTTGACTGTGAGGGTTATGGTTATTCCTCAGTATATTTTATTACATATTATATGTTTATATAGTTTTTTTCCTTTTACTAAGCTAGTGAAGCTCTTGTTTTATTCAGCCGCTTTCGTAATGGATGTTTAATTCCTATTTGCACCAAACCATTGTAAAGAGCTGATTGCAGTTTACTTTGAAAGTCTGCCAACCAAGCTAGTGAAGCTATTGTTTTTTATTTATTTATTTTTTCTCAATTTCAGCTCCTTTATCATTTCTTTTACATTGGGTGTTATTCTCCTAATTGCACTGACTGAACCAGGAGATGTTTTGTCATATTTTTTACATGTTTGACCTAGCTTGTGAAGCTATTGGTTTATTTAAAATTGCTGTGCTGGTGCACAGTTATTAAATAAATAAGTAATTCAGTACATTTATATCTGTTTATTTGTTAAAAAATTAAGGAAGAAATGTTTAAGTCAAGTCTGATGATGCCTTGCTCAAAAGAAAGATCCCAGTCTTTTCCGCACAATGAGACATACCGTTTGTTAGGCAATTCAGCGCTGTTTTTCTGTATCTGTATTGGCCGATACTAAACCTCAGATATTGGTGTCTGTATCGGGAGTGAAAAAAGCGGATCTGTGAGTACCGAGAAATTTAATTCCACTCTGCCAAAAGACCTCCCAGCGTCAAGCAAAAAGGCTACGACAGGGCCGTGTGTGGATATATTTTCCCACATAAAGATGTAATTAACGCCTGTTGCTCAGATTTTTAACAAAACAAACATGGTCGCGATGAATAATGATTAGTATTATTTTCTGTAATCTAGATGCCAAGATCTTTGGTTACACCTTAGAATCTATATTACATGGACTTAAAGGTCAATAATTAGCAGGATCAGTCCTATCTTTGTTATTTAGCAAATTAATGCTTCTTAAATGAACAGGGTAGACTATTCATTTGAGCTGCCTCAGCAAATATTTCTGTCTAAGTGTGTGGCCAGGAAGGCCAGTGTGTTCTCCATTCCTGTGTAATATTGAACAGGCAATCCATCAGGACCCAGCAATTTTCCATGTCTTGGTAAGCTGATGGCCATTCTCTCATCAACCACTGTAATTGGCTCATCCTTTCATTCTGTATATTCCTGCAATATATTAGGTAAAATTAACATGTAAAAATATATATATATATAATCTTCATCAAGTGAGGTACTGTCCAACTGATACAAGGTCTAGTAAAAAAAAAAGAAAGAAAGAAAGAAAAAACTTTGTTGATAGCTTTTGGATCAATGATAACCTATTTTTTGTTCTGTATTGCAGTTGTAACGTTTGCAGCTCTTTTCGTGAGTTGATTTGCAAAAAAGAATTTCCGTCATGCAGACTGTTCTTAACGCTGGCAGTTCAATATTCCACAGAATTATCTCTTGACATTGGATTTCTCAATTTAACCTTCACTTTCGTCTCTGCTTTTGATCATTAACTTATGACTCTCCCCCAAAATACGCCTTTGACACTTCCCATACAGTCGGTAACTCAGCAGAATCCATGTTGTCCTTTCAAAAGGAAAAATGGAGTTCTGTCATTTGCTGTGTGTACAGGCAGGTTTTTTGTATGGAAAAAGGTTAAAGTTTAGACTCTTATCTTAAATTTTAGGATTATTGCAATCATCTCAAGTTAAATGGGAAATACTGCCATCATAGAATGATGTCATGATCCAAATACTTACTGTCCGGTGGAGAACTATTGGAACTTTTGAACATCCACCATAAACAATGTAGAGAAAGGTTTCTTGAGCCTAGTTGATATTATAATTTTTATTATTATTATTATCATCATTATCATCATCCTGATTGTCATCATCATCATAATAATAATATTAGGGTGTGGGACACTTGCATGTTTTAAAAAGCACCATGAATCCTGAAAGGTATATAAAGATTTTAGAGCAACATATGCTCCCCTCCAGACAACATCTATTCCAGGGAGGACCTTGTGTATTTCAGCAGGACAATGCAAAACCACATACTGCAGCTATTACAACAGCATGGCTTCGTAGCAGAAGAGTCTTTGTGCTGAACTGGCCTGCCTGCAGTCCTGATTTTTCACCGATTGAGAACATTTGGTGCATAATTAAACGAAAAGTCCGTCAAAGGAGAGCCAAAACTCCCCAGCAGCTGGAAGGCTGTATTACACAAGAGTGGGATCACTCTAAATAGGCCCCTGTCCCAACTTTTTTGGGACCTGTAGCAGCCATCAAATTTGAAATGAGCTCATTTTTGTGGATGAAACTAAATGAAAACTGAAACTGAAAATGTTTCAACATTTGCTATGTTACCTCTGTTATATTTTGAATAAAATACCGGCTGGTGTGATTTGAAAGTCATTGCGTTTTGATTTTATTCACAATTTACAATTTGTCCCAACTATTTTGGAATTGGGTATTCATTATCCAAGTGCCTCAGGTGGCCACGTGGAACTTAGACCCTGAGGTAATCCTGCAGAGCAAACGGTCAATAAAGTGATCTATGCAGAACAAACTGAGCTACAATCAAATTTCATTTTGTGAAGTTTATGATCATTAGAAAATTAAACTGAGGGAGAGGTATCACTTCAAGTGATGAGTTTCAGGCAACGCTTGAAGGAGGTCAAAGGTTGCTGTTCTGACCTCAAGAAAGATAATTCCACCAATTTGGAGCCAGAACGGACAGCAGACCTAACCAGGAAGTATAGCAACAGATGGGGATGTCAGACGGTGAGAGGGCAAGAAGAAAAGAAAAGGCTGTGTATTTGTTTTGAATATCTGCATGTGGTAGGATAAACTGTGCGCAGACCTTACAGGACCAAGAGAATGTGTGTTGAGGGAGAAAAGAAAGGGACCAAAATCTAAGCCCTGAGGAACTCCATGGACAGGATTTTCATCTGTTAAATTTAAATAAATGATTGACTTTGTGTTTTTTATACATTCCTTTTTTTCTCAATTTTTTTTTCTTGGGTGCCAAGGATCACTTTGTATACTGTCCTTTATAATGGGTCAGAGCACACTGTGACTTGCAATTTATCTCTTTGTTTGTTATCCTGAAGGTACTTTAGTTTCCGTTTGACCTTACTACTGTCCTGTAGGTGAAGCTTCTCTTGCTTTGGTCAGTTGCATCTGTCAAAAACTGCAGTGCCTTTTCGTTGCTGAAAAATTCTATTGTATACTTTTTTTTAATCCCCCCAGCATATAATGCGTGGGGATATAGCTATCGCTCTGTCCGTCTGTCT